>ML429708.1:0-17475 GCA_005239525.1 Nicotiana knightiana
CCTCAACTACCGGTGCTGCAATACCCGACTGAGCTACCTCGGCTGGTTGAGGTGTCGGAGTCTGAAACTGTGGAGCTAGCTGCTCTGGCACGCGGGCGACAGGAGTCTGGGAACCTCCCCCAGCCTGAGAGACGACTGGTGCTGTAGGAAGAAGACCCGCCTGTGCTACACTCTCCATGAGTCCGACTAGACGGACAAGGGCGTCCTGTAGCACTGGGGTAGCTATGAACCCCTATGGGACCTGGGCTGGTCCAACTGGGACTGCCGGAACTGGGACCTCCTTGTCAGACTCGACCTGAGGGTCCTCCACTAGGGCTGCTGCTCTAGGCTTAACCCGGCCACGGCCTCGGCCTCTAGCATGGCCTCCTCCTCGAGTAGGAGCTGTATCAGGAGTGTCAGGCTGCTGGGCGGAACCAAGGGAAGCACGCGTCCTCGCTATCTGGAGAGAATAGAATAGAAACTCAATCAGTACTCAGAATTCATAGCGCACGACAGAGAAGAAAATAAATATGGAGTCATCCTAACTTTGCAGCATCTGGGGGATAAATACAGATGTCTCCGTACCGATCCCTCAAACTCTACCAAGTTGTCCGTGAGTTGTGAGACCTAAGTAACCTAGTCCTCTGATACTAACTTGTCATGCCCCAAAATCCCACCATCGGGCCGTGATGGCGTCTAACGTTGAACCCGCTAGACAAGCCAACGTACATAGATAAACTAGCATATTAACACCACCTTAATAGGATAAACTAAATAGTTCACAGTTTAATAGCGGAAATAAATATGGTCTCAAACTAAATAAGGACATGAAAATACAACAACGCGTAAAGTTTCCCAAAAACCTGCAGTTACAAACTCACGAACTGTCTATAAGAGTGCTAAATACAAGTCTGGAAGGAAATACATGTCTGCCTCTGAAGCTAGAGGAAAAACAAGACAGAATCCAAGACAAAGGGGATGGAAGAGACGCCAAGGCCTACGAACGCCAGCGGGTATACCTTGAAGCCGCTATGATAAGCTGGAAGACACTGCCACTAATGATGTCCTTCGGGTCCGGCTGCGTAATCTTCACAACATAAAGAAGTGCAGGTGTAGCATCAGTAGAACCGAACCCATGTACTGGTAAGTGCCTAGCCTAACCTCGGCGAAGTTGTGACGAGGCTAGAACCAGACTACCAAATAAACCTGTGCAGTTCAAATAAATAGATATACATATATACAACGGATAAGAAATATAGGGAGAAAACAATTAATAAAGGAAGGGGAACATGCTGTGGGGAGATAACAGTTTCATATAAGAAATCTCAATAAGGAAAAGAACAACAAAGCCAGCATATCAATAAGGACAAGAAATCACAAACTTGCACGACATCACCCTTCGTGCTTTTACTCTCTTCCTCACTATGCAATTTATAATGTAAAAAATGTAAATTATGGCACGACATCACCCTTCGTGCTTTTAATCTCTTTCCTCACAGTATAATCAATGAATATAGGTACGGAATGGTACATCGTACGGCACAACATCACCATTCGTGCTTTAAACTCTTTCCTCACAATGTCAAACAATGCACGACATCACCCTTCGTCCTTTAGCACTCATCCTCACCCAAACAACAATCACAGCCAAGGGCAAGAGAGTAAACAAAATAGAAACAATAACCCCAGAAAGGGAACAATATCAAACAATGCACGGCATCACCCTTCGTGCTTCAACACTCTTCCTCACAATATCAAACAGTGCATGGCATCACCCTTCATGCTTTAACACTCTTCCTCACCCAAACAACAATCACAAACAAGGGCAAGGGAGTAAACAGAATAGAAATAGAAATCCCGGCAAGGGAACAACAACAGAAATCTCAACATCGGAGAAAGGGTCACAATATCAAACAATGCACGGCATCACCCTTCGTGCTTTAACACTCTTCCTCACAATATCAAACAGTGCACGGCATCACCCTTCGTGCTTTAACACTCTTCCTCACCCAAACAGCAATCACAAACAAGGGCAAGGGAGTAAGCAGAATAAAATAGAAATCCTGGCAAGGGAACATCAATTAAACAATTAAATCCTGGCAAGGGAACATCAATTAAACAATTAAATCCCGGCAAGTGAAAAATAACAGTAATCTCAACATCCCAATAAGGGAGACAATATCAAAAGCAACAATGACCCGGCAAGGGTATATTTTAGTAGCTCTTTCTCTTTCTTTCACTTCATTTCATAATTTACTCTATTACTTGAGCCAATGCTCCAAAGGATACAATTATCTCATATACCTTCATCATTTGTATTACAATCTGAGTCAATGCTCCAAAGGAAACAATTACCTCATATATCTTCATCATTCGTATTACAATCTGAGCCAATGCTCCAAAGGATACAATTATCTTATATATCTTCATCATTCGTATTACAATCTGAGCCAATGCTCCAATAGAGTTAAAGATTACAATTCCCTTCGCATATTCTTCACAACATATAGAAATCATCAATTAAGCGTGGAAATTACCACAAAATCAGAATATTCACAATATAAGGACTCACGGTCATGCTAGACACCAATGTATAGATACTCGTCACCATGCCTATCCATCGTATTTGATAATTAGCAAGTAGAAAATTATACTCAAGTCCTATTCCCTCAAGCTAAGGTTAGACCAAACACTTACCTCGGGTCCAAAGTATAGCAATCAACCCGAAACCACACGTTTGCCACGAGTATCCGATTCCAAATGGACCAAATCTATTCAAATAAATTTCATACCGTAAATAACATCTCATGCAACTGATCTACTATTCAATTCAAGGTTATGGCGCAAAATTAGGTAAAATGACCAAAACGACCCCAAGGCCAGCATCTCGGAGTCGGGTAAATTTTACATTTTCAGAACCCTCGTACTCTCACGAGTCTATCCATATAAAAATCTCCCAAATTGGAGGTTAATCACCCACTCAAATTCCAATTTTAGAAAAACCTAAGTTCTATCCCAAACACCCAATTTTCACCCATGGAAATCTTTGATTTTAAGTTGAAAACATATTAAATGATGTTAATGATTGGAAGAAATGAGTAAAAACCAACTTAAAACTGATTTGGAAGAGTCTTGTTCTTGGAAAAATCGCCTAAGAATGTTTAAGTTTGAGAAAATATGAAATATGAAGTAAAATTTTCGGTTTTGTACAGTGCAGGCTACTGTTTGGCATGGGAATTGCGAACAGTCATTCCCAGCCTTCGCATTTGCGGACCTCTTGGTCGCATTTGCGGACCTCTTGGTCGCATTTGCAATCAGGCCTGCCCAGCTATACCTTCGCATTTGCGAACCTCTTGGTCGCATTTGCGATCAGGCCTGCCCAGCTATACCTTCGCATTTGCGAACCTCTTGGTCGCATTTGCGATCAGGCCTGCCCAGCTATACCTTCGCATTTGCGATGAGTAGCTCACATTTGCGATGCTGGCTTCACAAATGCGAAGCTTGCAGATCAGTCGCACCACCAAATTTCCAAGTTAAAAAAAAAACAATCTGTGGCCTATCCAAAACTCACCCGAGCCCTCGGGGCTCCAAACCAAATATACACACTACCTTAAAAATATCCTATGAACTTATCTGTGCAATCAAATCTCCAAAATAACATCATATACATCGAATTAAGCCTCAAAATCCATGAATTCTATCAAATTTCATAAAACATCAAATTTTCCATTTTTAGTCCGAAACACGTCAACGACATCCGATTTCAACCAAACTTTACAGAAAGTGCTTAAACTATAAATAAGATCTGTGCCGGCACTGGAACCAAAATACGGGCCCGATACCATCAGTTGCTAATCATATTTCATTTTCATTTTCCTTAAATATTTTCAAAAAACAATTTTACTCAAAAATTCATTCCTGGGGCTTGGGACCTCGGAATTCGATTCTGGGCATACGCACAAGTCCCATATTTTCCTACAGACCCTCCGGGACCGTCAAATCATGGGTCCGGGTCCGTGTACCCAAAATATTGACCGAAGTCAAATTTATTCATTTTAATATTAAATCTTAGCATTTTTCACAGAATTTCATATTTAGGCTGTCCGGCTACGCGCCCGGACTGCGCACACAAATTGAGGCAACTACAAATGAGGTTTTCAAGACCTCGGGAGTACGGAATGGGTAATAAAATAGGTGATGACCCTTTGGGTCGTCACGTTATCTACCTCTAAAACAACCATTCGTCCTCAAACGGACAGAAGAAGGGAGTACCTGAGTCGGGAAATAAATGAGGGTAACGGCTCCGCATATCAGACTCGGACTCCCCGACCGATGCCTCAGGAGACTGACCTCTCCACTGAACACGAATAGAAGGAAAATCTTGGATCTCAACTGACGAACCTGCCGGTCTAGAATAGCTACCGGCTCCTCCTCATAAGATAAGTCCTTGTCCAACTGGACAGTGCTGAAATCTAATACGTGGGCTGGATTGCCGTGATACCTCCGAAGCATGGACACATGAAAAACTGGATGCACAACTGATAAGCTAGGCGGCAATGCAAGTCTATAAGCCACCTCTCCCACTCGATCAAGAAACTCAAACGGACCAATGAACCTAGGTCTCAGCTTGACCTTCTTCCCAAATCTCATCACGCCCTTCATAGGCGACACTCGGAGCAACACTCGCTCACCAACCATAAAAGCCACATCTCGAACCTTGCAATCTGCATAACTCTTTTTCCTGGATTGAGCTGTACGAAGCCTATCCTGAATGATCCTGACCTTGTCTAAGGCCNGGGAGCATATCCTCCAATATCTGAACAGTCCGCTCGGACTGTCCATCCGTCTGAGGATGAAATGCGGTACTCAACTCAACCTGGGTGCCTAACTCTCGCTGAACTGTCCTCCAGAAATGCGAGGTAAACTGCGTGCCCCGGTCCGAAATGATAGATACCGGCACAACATGAAGGCGAACAATCTCCCGGATATAGATCTCAGCTAACCTCTTGGAAGAATAGGAGACTGCCACAGGAATGAAATGTGTTGACTTGGTCAGCCTATCAACAATGACCCAAACTCCATCGAAATTCTTCTGGGTCAACGGAAGTCCGGTAACGAAGTCCATAGTGATCCTCTCCCACTTCCACTCAGGAAGCTCAATCCCTTGAAATAAACCACCAGGCCTCTGGTGCTCATACTTAAACTGTTGACAATTCAAACACCGCGCCACATGTGCAACAATATCCTTCTTCATTCTACGCCACCAAATAATGCTGCCGTAAATCCCGATACATCTTCTCGGCGCCCAGATGAATAGAGTACCGGGAACTATGGGCCTCCTCTAAAATCAACTCTCGAATCCCATCAACATTGGGCACACAAACTCGCCCCTGCAATCTCAAAACAACATCATCATCTAAGGTCACCTGCTTGGCACCTTCGCGCTGCACCGTGTCTCTAAGGACACACAAATGGGGATCATCAAACTGCTGATCACGGATACGCTGCAATAATGAAGAACGAGCGACCGTACAAGACAACACTCGACTAGGCTTAGAAATATCCAACCTCACAAACCGATTGGCCAAAGCCTGAGCATCCAAGGCAAGTGGCCTCTGACTGACCGGAATAAAAGCAAGACTGACCATGCTAGCTGACTTCCTACTCAAAGCATCGGCCACCACATTGGCCTTCCCCGGGTGATATAAGATGGTAATATCATAATCTTTCAACAACTCCAACCATCTTCTCTGCCTCAAATTCAACTCCTTTTGCTTGAACAAGTACTGAAGACTCTTACGATCCGTGAACACCTCACACGCCACGCCATACAGATAGTGCCTCCAAATCTTCAATGCATGGACAATGGATGCCAACTCCAAATCATGCACTGGATAGTTCTTCCATCCTGCATCAACACTGCCTCGAAGCATAAGCAATGACCTTTCCATCCTGCATCAACACTGCACCAAGCCCAATACGGGAAGCATCGCAATAGACTGTATAAGGCCCTGAACCTGTGGGCAAAACAAGTATCGGTGCCGTAGTCAGAGTTGTCTTGAGCCTCTGAAAGCTCGCCTCACACTCGTCCGAACATCTGAACTGGGCACCCTTATGGGTCAACCCGGTCATCGGGGCTGCAATAGATGAGAACCCCTCCACAAACCGACGATAGTAGCCTGCCAATCCCAAGAAACTCTGAATCTCTATAGCTGATGCTGGTCTAGGCTAGTTCTTGACTGCCTCAATCTTCTTCGAGTCAAACTGAATACCCTCTACTGATACGACATGACCCAGGAATGCAACTGAACTCAACCAGAACTCACACTTCGAAAACTTTGCATATAGCTGACTATCCTTCAAAGTCTGAAGAACCACTCTGAGATGCTGCTCGTGCTCCTCCTGGCTGCGGGAGTATATCAATATATCATTAATGAAGACTATCACGAACGAGTCCAAATAAGGCCTGAACACTCGGTTCATCAAATCCATAAAAGCTGCTAGGGCATTTGTCAACCCAAACGACATGACTAAAAACTCATAATGCCCGTACCGAGTGCGGAAAGCTGTCTTAGGGACATCGGATGCCCTAATCCTCAACTGATGGTAGCCAGATCTCAAGTCTATCTTTGAAAATACCTTGGCACCCTGAAGCTGGTCGAACAAATCGTCAATCCTCGGCAGTGGATACTTATTCTTGATTGTAACCTTGTTCAATTGCCGGTAATAAATGCACATCCTCATCGAACCATCCTTTTTCTTCACAAACAATACCGGGGCACCCCAAGGAGAAACACTAGGTCTAATGAAACCCTTCCCAAGCAAATCCTGCAACTGTTCCTTCAACTCTTTGAACTCTGGCAGGCCATGCGATTCGGCGAAATAGAAATGGGCTGGGTGCCCGGAGCCAGATCAATGCAGAAATCAATGTCCCTATCGGGTGGCATCCCCGGCAGGTCTGAAAGGAAGACCTCAGGAAACTCACGAACCACGGGTACCGAATCAATAGAGGGAACCTCAACACTGGAATCGCGCACATAAGCCAAATAAGCCAAACACCCCTTCTCGACCATATGCCGAGCCTTCACGTACGAAATAACACTGCGGGTAGAATGACCAGGAGTTCCTTTCCACTCCAAACAGCGCAAATCTGGCAAAGCTAAGGTCACTGTCTTGGCATGACAATCCAATATGGCATGATATGGGGATAACCAATCCATAACCAATATAACATCAAAGTCGACCATACCTAAAAACAACAAATCAACACGGGTCTCAAGACCCCCAATCACCACAATACAAGAACGGTGGTCTCGATCGACCATAATAGAATCACCCACCGATGTAGATACATAAAGAGGAATACTTAGTGGATCACTAGGCATGACCAGGTATGGTGCAAAATAAGAGGACTTATACGAATACGTAGACCCCGGATCAAATAGCACTGAAGCACCTCTGTCACAAACTCGAATAGTACCTGTAATGACTACATCTGAAGACTCAGCCTCTGGCCTGGCTGGAAGAGCATAACATTGGGGCTGGGCTCCACCACCCTGAACCACATCTCTGGGACGACCGACTACTGGCTGGCCTCCACCTCTGGCAGCCTAAGCTCCACCTCTATGACCTCTACCTCCACCTTTAGCACCTCTACCCCCACCTCTAGTTGGCTGGGCAGGCTGTGGAACACCCGGTGCCTGTACCATGGAACGAGAACCCTGATGTTGCGAACTACCTAGTGCTCGAGGGAAAAATCTGGCAAGGTGACCCGAATCGCCACAAGTGTAACAAGACTTCGGTTGCTGAGGGAACAGAATCTAACCCTATCGACCTGAATGACCACCCTGGAAACTCTTATGCGGTGGTGCACTGATGGGAGCTGGTGGCACACTGTAAGGCTGCTGATCAGAATAGTGCATCTGAGAACCACGACCACCTGAAGTAGCATGGGAGACCTGGAGAGCTGACTGAAAAGGTTTGGGCGGATGACCTCTTCCTGAAGAATCCCTGCCCCCAGATGAGGCTCCACTGAAACGACCGAAATGACGGGGCCTCTTGTCAGCCCCCTGACCACAACCCTGTGACATAATCATCTCAATCCTCTTGGCTACATTGGCCGCATCTTGGAACGATATATCTGTACCTGACTCTCTAGCCATCTGAAGTCTGATAGGTCGGGCCAATCCCTCAATAAATTTCCGAACCCTCTCCCGATCAGTGGGAAGTATCATAAGAGCATGTCGGGCTAGAGTGATGAACCTGGTCTTGTACTGAGTGACTGACATGGATCCCTGCTGGAGACGCTTAAACTGCCTCCGAAGGTCCTATCTCTGAGTAATGGGAAGGAACTTCCCCAAAAATACCTCTGAGATCTGAGTCCAAGTCAAAGGTGTAGATCCAGCTGGTCTGGCTAAGCAATAGTCTCTCCACCAACTCTTGGCTACGCCTGCTAACCAAAAAGTAGCGAAGTCGACCCCGTTGGACTCCACTATGCCCATATTCCGAAGAACCTCTTGGAAGCTGTCCAAATGATCCTGGGGGTCCTCTGATGGTGAACCAGTAAAAGTAGCAGTGAATAACTTAGTGAACCTGTCCAGTCTCCACAAAGCATCTGCTGACATAGTTTCTACCTCAACTACCGGTGCTGCAATACCCGACTGAGCTACCTCGGCTGGTTGAGGTGTCGGAGTCTGAAACTGTGGAGCTAGCTGCTCTGGCACGCGGGCGACAGGAGTCTGGGAACCTCCCCCAGCCTGAGAGACGACTGGTGCTGTAGGAAGAAGACCCGCCTGTGCTACACTCTCCATGAGTCCGACTAGACGGACAAGGGCGTCCTGTAGCACTGGGGTAGCTATGAACCCCTATGGGACCTGGGCTGGTCCAACTGGGACTGCCGGAACTGGGACCTCCTTGTCAGACTCGACCTGAGGGTCCTCCACTAGGGCTGCTTCTCTAGGCTTAACCCGGCCACGGCCTCGGCCTCTAGCATGGCCTCCTCCTCGAGTAGGAGCTGTATCAGGAGTGTCAGGCTGCTGGGCGGAACCAAGGGAAGCACGCGTCCTCGCTATCTGGAGAGAATAGAATAGAAACTCAATCAGTACTCAGAATTCATAGCGCACGACAGAGAAGAAAATAAATATGGAGTCATCCTAACTTTGCAGCATCTGGGGGATAAATACAGATGTCTCCGTACCGATCCCTCAAACTCTACCAAGTTGTCCGTGAGTTGTGAGACCTAAGTAACCTAGTCCTCTGATACTAACTTGTCATGCCCCAAAATCCCACCATCGGGCCGTGATGGCGTCTAACGTTGAACCCGCTAGACAAGCCAACGTACATAGATAAACTAGCATATTAACACCACCTTAATAGGATAAACTAAATAGTTCACAGTTTAATAGCGGAAATAAATATGGTCTCAAACTAAATAAGGACATGAAAATACAACAACGCGTAAAGTTTCCCAAAAACCTGCAGTTACAAACTCACGAACTGTCTATAAGAGTGCTAAATACAAGTCTGGAAGGAAATACATGTCTGCCTCTGAAGCTAGAGGAAAAACAAGACAGAATCCAAGACAAAGGGGATGGAAGAGACGCCAAGGCCTACGAACGCCAGCGGGTATACCTTGAAGCCGCTATGATAAGCTGGAAGACACTGCCACTAATGATGTCCTTCGGGTCCGGCTGCGTAATCTTCACAACATAAAGAAGTGCAGGTGTAGCATCAGTAGAACCGAACCCATGTACTGGTAAGTGCCTAGCCTAACCTCGGCGAAGTTGTGACGAGGCTAGAACCAGATTACCAAATAAACCTGTGCAGTTCAAATAAATAGATATACATATATACAACGGATAAGAAATATAGGGAGAAAACAATTAATAAAGGAAGGGGAACATGCTGTGGGGAGATAACAGTTTCATATAAGAAATCTCAATAAGGAAAATAACAACAAAGCCAGCATATCAATAAGGACAAGAAATCACAAACTTGCACGACATCACCCTTCGTGCTTTTACTCTCGTCCTCACTATGCAATGTATAACGTAAACAATGTAAATCATGGAATGACATCACGCTTTGTGATTTTACTCTCTTTTCTCACAGTATAATCAATGAATATCGGTACAGAATGGTACATCGTACGGTACGACATCACCATTCGTTCTTTACACTCTTTTCTCACAATGTCAAACAATGCACAGCATCACCCTTCGTGCTTTAGCACTCATCCTCACTCAAACAACAATCACAAACAAGGGCAAGGGAGTAAACAGAATAAAAACAATAACCCCGTCAAGGGAACAATATTAAACAATGCACGATATCACCCTTCGTGCTTTAACACTCTTCCTCACAATATCAAACAGTGCACGGCATCACCCTTCGTGCTTTAACACTCTTCCTCACCCAAACATCAATCACAAACAAGGGCAAAGGAGTAAGTAGAATAAAATAGAAATCCCGGCAAGGGAACATCAATTAAATAATTAAATCCCGGCAAGGGAACATCAATTAAACAATTAAATCCCGGCAATGGAACAATAATAGTAATCTCAACATCCCAATAAGGGAGACAATATCAAAAGCAACAATGACCCGCCAAGGGTATATTTTAGTAGCTCTTTCTCTTTCTTTCACTTCATTTCATAATTTACTCTAACTTGAGCCAATGCTCCAAAGGATATAATTATCTCATATACCGTCATCATTCGTATTACAATCTGAACCAATGCTCCAAAGGATACAATTACCTCATATATCTTTATCATTCGTATTACAATCTGAGCCAATGCTCCAAAGGATACAATTATCTCATATATCTTCATCATTCGTATTACAATCTGAGCCAATGCTCCAACAGAGTTTAAAGATTACAATTCCCTTCATATATTCTTTACAACATATAGAAATCATCAATTAAGCGTGAAAATTACCACAAAATCAGAATATTCACAATATAAGGACTCACGGTCATGCTAGATACCAATGTATAGATACTCGTCACCATGCCTACACATCGTATTTGACAATTAGCAAGTAGCAAATTATACTCAACTCTTATTCCCTCAAGCTAAGGTTAGACCAAACAATTACCTCGGGTCGAAAGTATAGCAGTGAACCCGAAACCACACGTTTGCCACGAGTATCCGATTCCAAATGGCCCAAATCTGTTCAAATAAGTTTCATACCATAAATAACATCTCATGCAACTGATTCTACTATTCAATTCAAGGTTACAACGCGAAATTAGGTGAAATGACCAAAACGCCCCCAGGCCAGCATCTCGGAGTCGGGTAAATTTTATATTTTCAGAACCTTCGTACTCTCACGAGTCTAGCCATATAAAAATCTCTCAAACCGGAGGTCAATCACCCACTCAAATCCCAATTCTAGAAAAATCTAAGTTTTACCCCAAATACCCAATTTTCACCCATGGAAATCTTTGATTTTAAGTTGAGAACATGTTAAATGAGGTTAATGATTGGAAGAAATGAGTAAAAACTAACTTACAACTGATTTGGAAGAGTCTTGTTCTTGGAAAAATCGCCTAAGAGTGTTTAAGTTTGAGAAAATATGAAATATGAAGTAGAATTTTCGGTTTTGTATAGTGCAGGCTACTGGTTGGCATGGGAATTACGAACAGGGGTTCGCAATTGCGAACCCTTCAGACATTCCCAGCCTTCGCATTTGCGAACCTCTTGGTCGCATTTGCGATCAGGCCTGCCCAACTATACCTTCGCATTTGCGAACCTCTTGGTCGCATTTGCGATCATGCCTGCCCAGACCAACCTTCGCATTTGCGATGAGTAGCTCGCATTTGCGATGCTGGCTTTGCAAATGCGAAGCCTGCAGATCAGTTGCACCAACAAATTTCCATGTTTTTAAAAAAAACAATCCGTGGCCTATCCAAAACACACCCGAGTCCTCGGGGCTCCAAACCAAATATACACACTACCTCAAAAACATCCTATGAACTTATCCGTGCGATCAAATCGCCAAAATAACATCATATACATCGAATTAAGCCTCAAAATCCATGAATTCTATCAAATTTCATAAAACATCAAATTTTCCATTTTTAGTCCGAAACACGTCAAACAACATCCGATTTCAACCAAACTTTATAGAAAGTGCTTAAACCATAAAGAAGACCTGTGCCGGGCGCCGGAATCAAAATACAGGCCCGATACCATCACTTTCTAATCAGAGTTCATTTTCATTTTCCTTAAATATTTTCAGAAAACAATTTTACTCAAAAATTCATTCCTCGGGCTTGGGACTTCGGAATTCGATTCCGGGCATGCACACAAGTCCCATATTTTCCTACGGACCCTCTGGGACCGTCAATTCACGGGTTCGGGTCCGTTTATCCAAAATATTAACCGAAGTCAAATTTATTCTTTTAACTATTAAATCTTAGCATTTTTCACATAATTTCATATTTAAGTTGTCCGGCTACACGCTCGGACTGTGCACATAAATCGAGGCAACTAAAAATGAGGTTTTCAAGGCCTCAGAAGTACGAAATGGGTAATAAAATAGGTGATGACCCTTGGGTCGTCACAAGGTGACCCAGCTGGTCTAGTCAACAAATAATCCCTCCACCATTTCTTGACGGAACCAGTCATCTGAAACGCGGCGAAGTCGACCCCATTGGTCCCCAATATATCCATATTATGAAGAACCTCGTGACAGCTGTGCAGATATTCCTAAGGATCCTCTGAAGTAGCACCACTGAAGTGAACAGGGAAAAGCTTGGTGAACCTGTCCAATCTCCACAAAGCATCAAAAGTCATAGCTGCCCCCTCAGCAATCGGGGATTGCAGCAACGGTCTGAACTACCCCAAATCCGATATATAAAGAATAATTTTTCATATTTATAACAAATTCAATTTAATAAACTTCTTGAAAACCCATCTAAACGACCTCAAAATGCCGAAAAACAACATGATTCACTGCATAGCAGTGAGTTTTTCTCACTTGATCGTTTTCGATGAACCCACCAAGTTTTAGATCAATCGGAGTTTGTCAAATTCATGACCACCAACCTGTAACCAAACTCGGAGAGTAACCGTTTAAGCAGTTTCATGAATTAAAATAAATATGATATTGATTTCCATTCTCCTTATAATTATACTATGAGCTCAAGGCATATATTATGTTCTTCCTATTTCTAGGATACATAATATCTCCTTTTACAATAAATTATCCTGTTATTAAATACACAAGAACCTAAGATATTATATTTTCTCCCATTCGGCGAAAAACTTAATATCTCTTCTCATGTGTGGAGTTGGTCTCACTAGTACCCAAAGATAAAACTCTTTTCTAGTTAAGAAACTCCACCATTAATGTAAACTTATCAAGGATAATTTTCACATGGTACATTAAGCATATTTTAATGACTCAAATAAATAGACCATTTTGTGGATCCTACTTATTAATCATAATTCTCAATCCATGAATAGACACAATTTCACATGTACAATTTATTAAGAATTATTCCCGAGTTCAAATAAACAAATCACTTTAGTGGTAACTATTTATTACTCTTAAAATTCTCAATTTACAAGTAAAAATACATGTAGCTCATAAAATTATTTTGTGGAAGAATATGGACCACAACTTAAAAGGCATGCCAACAATATTAAACTCATACAAAATACCGTCATATTTTACTTAATTACAACCTCCAACCAGAGAACAAATATTTTCATCGAAAATTCAAGACTAGTAATCACGTAGGGCATGAAAACATAAATTAAAATTTGAGAAATTTTTTATGCACAAATATACCAAATGCTCCAATCATTAGTCATCTAAGATATCAAACAGAGGATTTTACTTTATTAAAAAATAATTATATCATCATACAATATCAATTATATCTTGTAAGACCTAGTCAATAAATCCTACACTTCTATTATTGAATTTAATACAACAATATTGTTAAGAAACTAAGCTCAAAGCAATAACATAAAACAAGAAAATAGACAAAAGATGTAGAGAGCAAGATAAGAGAGATTATTATTTCTTCTATGTATTCAAGTGTATACAATGTGATGTCCAAATCCTCTATTTATAGGATGATATAGGTAATACAAAAGGATGCCATGAACATGGTATTAACTATTGAGATCATGGGAGAAGATCATGGAGGAGGTTATGGAGGTGTGTGAGTTACAACTATAATAGTAAGAAGTAGTGAGGATAATGGAGAAGAGTAGTGGGAGTAACTTCTTTAGGAGTTATAGACATCCACTATACAATATTATATTTCATAACACTCCCCCTTGGATGTCTATAGATAATGTGCCTCGTTAAAACCTTACTAAGAAAAAATCATGTGGGAAAAAATCTTAGTGAAGAAAAAAGAGTGCCCATATCTTGTAATACGCATTATTTGCTGCCTCATTAAAAACCTTGCAAGAAAAATCTAGTGGGATAAAATCTTAGCAAAGAGAAAAAAAGTACAACGTGTATTTGTCTCCCCCTGATGAAAACATCAATTTGTTTCTCCGAGATGACGTGTTACGATCTTGTATACCAGCTTCTCAAATGTTGAGGTTGCTCATGCTTCACGGAACAGAACACCAAATTATCAAGCGAACAAATTTGTCGAACATCTATTTAACCGCTCGGTGAAAATTGTGTTTGATAAAGAACTTTGCGAAACATATTCTTTATTTTGCCTCCTTTAATATATCCTTCTTCCTATTGAGATAAACAAATATCATCGCCTTCACTATTATTGGAATATTCTCTTCAGGAAAAGTCGCATATTTGTTGTGTGTTGAGTCACTTGCTTTTTCAGTTGATAGTATATTGACATGACTTGAATAAGTATCAACAATTGAATGCCTTGTGAAATAATAATATGATAGTACTCTCACATACAAATAGATTGTTTGAAGAACGGACTTCAGAAAATGCCTGCATTTGCATAAACAACAAACCTTGACGTTTGTTAGAATAAACAAATCTATATCAACGATTCCTTTTGCAATATAGTACTAATAGTATTCCAGTATCTTAAACTATATCTCGCTAGAGTATTTTTATACTCATGGTTCTAGCAAGATACACAGTGCACCAATTGGAATAGATACAAAAAAATGAATCATATACATCATGGTTGCTCTAATCCACATAAGGATTTGCTGAAACTTTATAAATGAATTTCTCGGGAACCTTAATATGCTTCAGAACAGATTAAATCCTTCAATGATTTTTATATACGCATATCAAATTTATCGAGTATTGCCAGACTAAAATCTGAAAGCAATTATGTTTCCATATAATCAATGCCAGGACATTTACGTAAAATCTTGTGTCACTCCACTGGCTTTATACTTTCAGGTGTTGGGACTATCAGTCCAATACTTCACGTTTTCCAAGTGAAGTTAATCTTGATTGTGTATTTTTTATTTGATTGACCAATCATTTATCTGTCCAAATTCCATGACAGATTTGAGCTCAAGATCCTCGTCAATATTAATAATATTGAGCGCTATATTATATCAACAATATCATCGATGATCATTTTACATCGGTTCCATCATCACACAATAAAGACATAACTTATCAAGATCTTATTATTTTCAGATACCTGAGCCTCTTCCATGAGGTCTTATAAAGTTTTATGTCATGGTGCTCTTACATAGCACTTGCCTCCTTAGTATGACCATATTTATAATTTGCTCCACTCCTTCTTCAAATAGTTTTATCTTTGGAACCGATTAGTCTATTACGCTTCATGCGTTCCATAGACTATGTCCGTCATGGAATTTATTCTATTTGGAACATTAGCAGCTGAAATATAACATTTCGCTTTGGGTCAACAAATACGCCTGGAAATATTTTGCAAATGAATTATCACTTGAACTTCAAGTTCACATTTTCTTGTACGAGGATCTAAGTACACTCATAATAATTCATTTCATGATTACTTTTTCAGCTACCCATTTTCTCCCTCTAATGTTGGGATCACCAACACATTTTCCAACCTTATTTGGGAACACATCTTTGTGCATTGTGATAGCACAATTAAATCATATAGAACATCTATATTTCTGGATGAAATTTATTTGGTTCCTGACCCTGAACCAATTCTGATAGGGAGAAGTTATCATAACTTGTTGGCTAGATGCATACAAGTGCTCTTGTATATTAAATAATACACATCATACCAAATTTCTATGAGGAATATTTGTTCTCATAACCAATAGTTTAGCTTAATTGGAGGCATATAATTTCTGCTAAACCAACTTGTATTTAAACCAGTATTACCAAGATAATTATCATATTTATATTCTGGAACTGTGCTCTAATAATTTGAGCAATCAACCTTGCAAAATCCAAATTGCAAGTTGATAGCAAACGCACATGTGACCATACAATAGATGCATCTATTAAAATTATATAATAGTAAATGGTCCACATGGCAGGTGACTGAGCCCATATATATATATCACCTTCTATTCGTTCCAGAAATCAAGGGATTCAATCCCAACCTTAACTGATATATCATGAGAATAAGCAGCACAAGAGAATTCTTGAAGAACCTTCTATTTCTTCAATATATGCCAATGTGAATTCTCAATTAATTTTCGCATCATAATTGAACCGGAATGGCCAACCGGTCATGCCAACTAATATTTGTTTCAGTAAACATTTAATTTACTATGGCATGTGATTCCATCATCATGCTTATACATCTGTAGTACAAATGGAAGAAAATCCGAGTAACCATTCATATTTACCCGATATGACTAGTGTAATATGAAGATATTCAATCTTCCTTTCATTTATATTCTTAATATGCCAACCACTTTGGCTAATACATTTGAAACTCAAGAAGTTTCTTTTGAGACTTACTACAATATTAATGTCAAAAATAATTTCATTAATCCGGGTAGTAACAAGTTCGCTCTTCCGGAGCTCTTAATTAATTTCGTACTACAAGATCTTTTATCACACCATCCATATGGTAAATATCTCCTTCACGAAAAAATTATATCATAATAATTGTCACGGTCGAAGTCATCATAAGCAAAATCATTCTTGCTTTAAGTTTGTCTTTAATAACCTTTTATAAGGCATGACATAATATTTTTTTTGGTGTACCACAAGTACACGACCAATGACATATTCATGTAACCATATTATAATATTCATTATCTTTATTTCTCTCAAACCTCCCTTAGAGGTGAGTTGTGGTATTTATATAACCATGCATAAGCAAATTCTTATGCATATTTTTCATCACATATATATCTTCACATTCACTTTCAGGAATGAGCATGCATTTACAATGCTTATCACAAGTCGCATTCTTTCAA
Organism: Nicotiana knightiana; assembly: GCA_005239525.1. NCBI lineage: Eukaryota > Viridiplantae > Streptophyta > Magnoliopsida > Solanales > Solanaceae > Nicotiana > Nicotiana knightiana. The sequence goes on from ML429708.1 coordinate 17,328, forward strand.
AAAATGGACTAAAATCGTCTGAGTGTGCCTCATATTTCCAGACCATATTGATACACAATTCCTTCACCTTTGAAGGATTATTTTGAGAACCCTTATTGTTCTCCTTTTTACATTTACCATAATGATGACTATATTATTTTGGTCTTTG
>MDKJ01264761.1:0-36201 GCA_005239525.1 Nicotiana knightiana
ACCTTGAAAGTTAGTTCTGGAGAGTAATGTTGAGCATCATGAGCATTCAGTTGCGCATCATTGTTGGACCTTTGAGCAAGAGCTGGTTGAGGAACAGTGAAATTAATAAATAGTCCCAAAACCGAATAATGTCACTTTAATTGGAAAAACTCCCTTATTACCCTTCATTAATCGGGGGTGGTGAAAAAGGAGGTGTGACATTACTTACCTCAATACCTGCTAATGTATTACTCCGCAGTGCCCTTGCCTCCAAATTCTGCCTCCGAGTGCTCCAAATCTACCAACAATCAGATGTATATCATTATAATATGCTAAGGAACTAATCCCAATCAAAATGTATCAAAAATACACAAAAATCTCGAAATTCGTCAAACCCGACCATCGGGCCCACGTCCCGAAACTCAGAAATTTTTATGCAAAACTATTCTCCATCATCTCACGAGTCCGTACATATAAAGAACACTAAATTCGGAGTCCAAATGACCCCTCAAACCTCCATTTAAAAGCCTTTAATACCAAACCCTAATTACCCAATTTGCACTGATTTTCCCTAATTTTCCACCATAAATCCGACCTTTAATCACATATAAACGAGTTTGAGTCCAAAGACCTTACCTCAATGAAGAACTATCGAATCCCCTCTTCAAAACCCTTCAAAAGCTTCAAATCCGATGAAATATTAAGAAAAATGGCTAAAATTCGCGAAGGCAAGCTTTTATACTTTCTGCCCGGTGATTCCGCACCTGTGACCACTTACTCACACATGTAGATCCCAGGTGCGCACCTGCGGAAAACTCTAAGGACCTCAACTTCCGCACCTACGATAGACCTCCCGCACCTGCGGCCTCGCAGGTGCGGCAATTAACTCGCACCTGCGGAATCCTCTCACTCAGCCAAACTTCCGCACCTGCGGTGCCTTGTCCGCTCCTGCGGAACCGCACCTGCTGCTCCCCATCCGCAGGTGTGAAAACACTAGTAACAACAACATCAACAATATCAAAACCATTCCAAACTCCCCGTTAACCACCTGAAACCATCCCGAGCCCCTCGGGACCCCAACCAAACATACCAACGCATCATATATGATCATTAAAACTTAGTCGAGCCTTAGAAACATCAAACACAACAACAAAACCCTAAAAACACATCGAATTCAAGCCTATGAACTTTGAATTTTCTAAACTCCACCAACGATGCCGAAATTACCCAAAATAACTCCGATTGACTTGAAATTTTGCAGACATATCCAAAATGACATTACGAACCTGTTCCAACTGTCGGAATTCCATTCCGACCACGATAGCCTATTTTCCACTGCCAACCGAAAATCGTCAAAAACTAACTTTCGCCAATTCAAGCCTAATTTTACATCGGACATCAAAAAAATATTCCGAACACACTCATAAGTCCCAAATCACCTAACGAAACTATCCGAGCCATAAAATCCGCATTCTGAGGTTGTTTCCCAATAAGTCAACTCTCAATTGACTTTTTCCATTATAAGGCTATCTTTTAAGGCAAAATGACTGAACTCTCACTACAACCATTCGATTTCAAGTCTATCGACTCTAACACATCATAGCAGAATAACCAACCTATGACAAGTCAATAACAGCAATTATAATGCAGGTTCTACGTAACGACGGACTGGGTCGTTACATTTTCTTTTCGGTTGCCTCCCAATTTTCTATTTGTTGTTTATTATTTTTTATTTTTTTTCTCTATTTTATTATTTTATATATGATCTAGCAAAAATACTCAAAAAAGATACTCTAAAACTTTAAAATTATATAAAATAGGCATTCTTCTTAATATTAAAATATCCGAAAAACTTGGGTCTTAATGGAAATTTTGGATTGAGTTCATTTTTCTTTTTCATCTTGTTTTTATTATATCATAAAATTTATTATATGGTTCTTAAATATAATTTAAATTTCTTTACTATTAAATTATGATAAAAATTTCATAAACATTTTAAAAATATGAGATTTATGATTTTAATTTTTTGGAACTTGTAGTTAATTTCAATTTATACTTATGGGGCATACTTTACTTTTTGAAGATATTTTTAAAAAAAAAATTATTCTGATCGAGGTAATTCTCTTATTGAAGATGTTATCTTACTTGTGTAAATTTATTTTTAGTATACAAAAAAAAGATATATTTTCCTGGTGAAAATATTGATTCTTGTGTTGTTATAATAAAGTTATTATTTCTTATTTGAAATACTAATTACGGTTGTTATTTGATATCTGAGATGTAAGTTTTGTATTTACAAATAAAAAATATTTATTAGGTTGACCTGAATAAACTCAAAGCATCCGAATAAACGTTTGTAATAAATTATGTATTAGTCACTACAAGATATACGTTAAAGGAAATTATGGCATCCACCATCTTTAAATCCTAGATCTGTCTCTGTGTACAAGGTGTCTATAATAACATTACAAAATTATATCTTCTATAAAAAAACTAAAGCTATTCTAATAATTATTATGATTCAATCAATCCAAACTACCGCCCTATAATAGAGGTTTCTAGGAAACTAGAATATATATATATATATATATATATATATAAAGAAAAAAAATCGGAATAAAACAGAAAAAAGAAACATGGCAGAATAGAACAATTTTTATGAGCATCTCAATATTCATGGAAAGAAATATTCATAGATGAAGAGGGTTCCAACAAATCAACACAATTGCAAATCAATTTAGGCATCAAGATTATTTAATATTGACTTTAGACATGGTTTCTAAGACAGACAACTCTATAGTCATATTTGATGAAGAACCAAAATGATTTTTTTTATGATGGCATGCTATTCAAGATTCACAACAGAAAAAAATCTACAAACGTAAACAACATTCTGTAATACAAAGATCCTAACACATAATTTCTAAAATATATTATTTCAACAAAATAAAAATAATTAAATAGAGTGGAGTAGAATTTACCTTTTGTGGGACAGTGAACGGGGTTTTGAGGTTTTAGATCTACTCCGCGAACAAGATCGAAAGTATAATTGGTTTTTACAAAATGAGATGAATTTAATAACCAGCAGCGTTAAGAGAGTAGTAAGTTAGATAGGATTTTTTTATGGTTCTCCCCACGTGGTCCAACTGGAGCTTTGAGATGGTATTGATAGGCAAAAATAGCTAGGGTTGGGATTTGAGTTTTGAAATTTAGAAAAAAAGGCTAGAGGAACTCAAGTGTCTTGAATTCCAAGAGAGCCATTTAAAGAGAGGTCAAAATCGTACCACAATGGAAGAGAATAGAGGAATTGTGGTTTTGAAGAAGCAAAAACTCAGTAATTACAGAGAGATGGAAAATAGAAAATAAAGAACTTTCAATTAAAAGGAAATTTTGGGGGCTGTTAAGCCCATGTGAAGATTGATTCTCATATTTCTTTTTTGGAAGAGACATCCACATTATCTTTTGACTTTTAACTAGGAAATCAAAGAAGAAAGAGATATGATGCTAATATTTACATAAAGGTTGTCTTTTGCCCAAGAGAAGAAAGGGGATGGGGGCGTCTGTTTTGAGGAAGACAGAGAGAGGTTAGGAGATTTAGATTATGGAAATGCTGGGTTGTTGGATTTGTTATTGGGATATTGAGGAGTGATTGGCTGGTGAAATGTGGTGATACTGTCACGACCCAAAAAGGACTGTCGTGATGGCGCCTATGGTAGAACTAGGCAAGCGTCAATTCAACATTTCCCATTACAGTAAAACACTTTTTGAAATAACAGCAGAACGATTTAACCTTTAAAGAAAACCTTTTAAAACAGAATTATCCTAAACACGATACAACCATCCAAAAATCGGGGCGTCACTGAGTATATGAGTGTCTTATAACAAGAATACAGTCCACAACAGTATCAAAAGTATATAACTGAAAGTACAGATAGTATAAGGAAGGGAAATAAAGGCCCGCGAACGCCATGCAACTACCTCGATAGTCCCCAAACTCTGATGCCTAAATCAGCAGCCGTCGCCGTGACTATAAACGCATGGATCTGCACACAAGGTGCAGGGAGTAACATGAGTACTTCCAACTCAGTAAGTAACAAGTCCAAACTTTGGACTGAAGATAGTGACGAACTCAACCGGTACAGATAAGTTGAAAATAACAGTGCAGAACATAGGCATGCTCTTTAATCAATTAGGCAATTAAAAACCGTAAAATAAAGCAGATTCGTACAGTATCATGAATATAAATATGTTGTCACTACATGCCAATGCACATACTGTAAGTGATGCACCATGTTGTCAGCCTCAAATTCTCACACTCTCGATGTCTCAACCACTCGGTACTGTATATGGCTCATACGACCCTGGGAAGTCCATCCCGGAATATAAACAACGCTTACCATAGGTCACTAGTGCCAAGGAAAGGCCAATCCAGCCATGGAATGCATGTATATGACTGAGAACGACATATCAGTAAAAGCAGTAAAGACAAGAAACGACCTCTTTGGGTCTCCATAATACCGGCAATAAGCCTAAACATGATATCTAACATGATCGATAGCTCAACTACTTTATCACATAGTGAAACATGAACATCGACAAGATAGAGTCACTATACAGTGCCATGGAACCAACCATGTCACAATTCTCATGGTGTATGCCCGCACGCCCGTCACTTGGCATGTGCGTCACCTCAATACCGATCACACAACATGTAAATTTGGGGTTTCGAACCATCAAGACCAAGTTTGAAAGCATTACTTACCTCAACTTGAGCAAATATATACTCTGCAATGCCTTTGCCTCTCAATTCGGCCTCCAAACGTCCCTAATCTAGCCACAAGCAGTATAACACATTAATACAGGCTAAAGTGATCAATACCACAAGAAAACTACTAAATTAGAGACAAAAATCCGAAATTGGCTTAACCCGGCCCCCGGGTCTACGCCACAAAATCCGACCAAAGTCAAAAAACAAGGAAGCCCATTAACTCACGAGTCTAACCATACTAATTTATCAAAATCTGACATCATTTGCCCCTCCAAAACCCCAAAACTCACTCTCCAGTTCTCAAGCCCTAATCTCCCAAATCTCACCCCAAAAGCTCACCAAGTAGGCGTAAAATCTGTGGGGAAACACCATTATTGAAGATAAATAGGAACAAGGAACTTACCTCAATGATTACTTCGAAATCCCTCTCAAGAAACCCAAAATCCGAGCTCAGAAATGATGAAAATGGTGAAAAATCTCGAAGTCTTCTATTTATAGGTTCTTCCCAGGCTTCACGCACCTGCGGCTCAATATGCGCACCTGCGGAGCCGCTTTTGCGCAAAAATATCCGCATCTATGGAAAATTACTTAAGTGCCCATCTCCGCACCAGCGCTGCCTATCCGCTTCTGCGACCTCGCAGGTACGGAAAAGACCTCGCACCTGCGACCACTGCCAATCCGCCTCTCTTCCATTTCTGCGGGAAACTACCCCCTTATGCGGGCTCGCAGATGCGCACACCAATTCGCACTTATGGTTTTCCACAAGCCAACTCGACTCCGCATTTGCGTCAAACCCACCGAACCGCAGCGTCGCACCTGTTGCAACATCCTCGCAGGTGCGATACACCGACAACATGCCAACTTTAACAAATCTTCAAACTTCAAACATGATCTGTTAACCACCTGAAACACACCTGATTCCCTCACGGCCTCAACCAAACATCCCAAAAATTCCTATAACCCGATACGAACTTAATCGAATCTTCAAACCACCTCAAATAACCTCAAAAACACCCATTACACCCGGATTCAAGCCTAAAGAACTTTGAAATTTTTGAATTCTACAAACGATGTTGAACCCTATCAAATCACATCCTATTGACCTAAAATTTTGCACACAAGTCAAAAATGACACCACGAACCTATTCCAACTTCCGGAAACACAATCGGACCCTGATATCAAAATTTCCATTGCCGGCGAAAATCGTCAAAATTCCAACTTTAGCCAATTCAAGCCTAATTCTACTACGGACCTCCAAATCACATTTCGGACGCACTCCTAAGTACAAAATCACCTATTGAAGCTAACGGAGACATAAAAATTTGAATCCAAGGTCTTTTACACTCAAGTAGACATCCGGTCTACTTTTTCCAACTTAAGCTTCCATTATGAGACTAATTGTCTCAATTCACTCCGAAACTACTCCGGACCCAAACCAACTAACCCTGTAAGACATATAACATCTGTAAAGCAAAAAAGAAGCAGGAATGGGGGAATTCTATAACTCTCGAAATGACCGGCCGGATCGTTACATCCTCCCCATCTTACACAAATGTTTGTCCTCGAACGGGTCTAGAAATATACCTGGAGTCTCAAATAGGTGTAGATATCTGCTCCGCATATTCCGCTCAGTCTCTCAAGTAGCCTCCTCTACGGGCTGACCTCTCCACTGCACCTTCACTGAAGCTATATCCTTAGACCTCAACCTTTGAACCTGCCGCTCCAAAATAACCACCGGCTCCACATCATAAGTCAAATCCCCATCCAACTGGACCATGTTGAAATCCGAAACATGAGACAGATTGTCGACGTACTTCCGGAGCATAGAAATATGAAATACTGGATGCACACTCGACAATATATGTGGCAAAGCAAGCTTGTAAGCCACCCCGCGATCCTCAGAAGCACCTCAAAAGGCCCAATGAAACGAGGGCTCAACTTTCCCCTCTTCCCAAACCTCATAACACCCTTTAGGGGTGATACCTTCAGCAGAACCTTCTCTCCGACTATTTAATACACATCACGAATTTTCCTGACAGCATAGCTCTTTTGCCTAGACTGCGTCGTGCAAAGCCGCTCCTCAATATATTTTACCTTGTCTAATGCATCCTGGACCAAGTATGTACCCAAGACCCTAGCCTCACCCAGATCAAACCATCCCACCGTAGATCTACACCACCTCCCATATAAAGACTCGTACAGAGCCATCTGAATGCCCGAGTGATAGTTGTTGTTATATGCAAACTCTGCGAGTGGCAGAGACTAGTCCCATGAACCCCCAAAATCAATGGCACAAGTGCATAACCTATCCTCTAATATCTGGATAGTGTGCTCGGACTGTCCCTCCGTATGAGGGTGAAATACCATACTTAACTCCACCTAAATACCCAACGCTCGCTGTACGGATCTCCAAAACTACGATTTAAATGGAGTGCCTCTGTCTGAAATGATGGAAATTGGGAAAACATGAAGGCGAACACTCTCTTGTATGTAAATCTCAGCCAACCGCTATGAATAATAAGTAGTACAAACTGGAATGAAGTGCGCGGACTTGGTCAGCGGATCCACGATCACCCAAATAGCATTGAAATTCCTCGAAGTCCATGGGAGCCCAACTACTACAAAATCCATGGTGATCCGCTTTCACTCTGGGATCTCTAACCTCTAAAGCAAGCCACCCGGTCTCTGATGCTCATACTTAACCTGCTAGTAGTTGAGACACCGAGCCACAAACCCCATTATATCCTTCTTCATCCTCCTCCACCAATAGTGTTTTGTCAAATCCTGGTACATCTTCACGGCACCCGAATTGATGGAATATCGCGAGTTGTGGGCCTCCTCAAGAATTAACTCCCAAAGCCCATCCACATTGGGCACACATATCCGACCCTACATCCTTAACATGTCATCATCACCAATAGTCACATCCCTGGCATCACCTCACTGAACCCTTTCTTGGAGGACGAGCAGATGTGGGTCATCATAATGATGCTCCCTAATACGATCATAAAGAGAAGACTTGGAGAGCACACAAGGCAAACCCGACTCGGCTCAGAAATGTCCAACCCGAAAATCTGTCTAGATAAGGCCTGAACATCCAATGCCAATGGTCTCTCTGCTGCTGGAAGATATGCTAAGCTCCCCAAACTCTCCGCTCGGCGAATCAAGGCATCGGCCACCACATTCGCCTTCCTAGGGTGGCATAAAATGGTGATACCATAGTCCTTAAGAAGCTCCAACCACCTCCGCTGATGCAAGTTGTGATCCTTCTGCTTGAACAGATGTTGCAAACTCCGGTGATTAGTGAAAATCTTACGATGGACCCCGTAAAAATAGTGCCGCCAAATCTTCAAGGCATGAACATTAGCTGCTAACTTAAGATGATGGACATGATACTTCTTCTCATGGTTCTTCAACTGGCGCGAGGCATAAGCAATCACTCTACCCTCCTGCATCCAAACATACCAATACCGATCCGTGAGGCATCACAATACATTGTGTCAGAACTAGAAGCTGATGGCAGAACTAGAACTGGAGTCGTGGTCAAAGCGGTCTTGAGCTTCTGAAAGCTCTCCTCGCACTCATCCGACCACCTGAATGGAGAACCCTTTTGGGTCAATTTGATCAAGGGTGATGCAATAGATGATAAACCCTCCTTAAAATAATGGTAATAGCCTGCCAAACCAAGAAAGCTCCAAATCTTCATGGCTGAGGTCTGTCTAGGCCAACTCTGCACCGCCTCTATCTTCTTTGGATCCATCTGAATACCCTTACTGGACACCACGTGTCGCAAGAATGCCACTCAACTGAGCCAAAACTCACACTTGGAGAACTTTGCATAAAGATTCTCATCCCTCAATCTCTGTAACACAATCCTCAGATGATGGGCATGATCCTCCTAGCTACGAGAGTACGCCAGGATGTCATCAATGAATACAACAACGAACGAATCGAGATAAGGCTGAAACACACTATTCATCAAATTCATGAACGTTGCTGGGGCGTTAGTCAGCCTAAAATACATCACAAGGAACTCATAATGGGCATATCGGGTCCTGAAATCTGTCTTAAGAATATCCGAATCCAGAATCTTCAGCTGGTGATACCCTGACCTCAAATTAATCTTGGAGAACACCCTCGCTCCCTGAAGCTGGTCAAATAGATCATCAATACGTGGAAAAGGTACTTGTTTTTGACTGTGACCTTGTTCAACTGCTTGTAATCAATGCACATCCTCATAGTACCGTCCTTCTTCTTTACAAATAGAACCGGTGCACCCCAAAGTGACACACTAGGCCGAATAAACCCCTTACCAAGGAGTTCCGAAAGATGTTCCTTCAACTCCTTCAGGTCTTCCGATGCCATGCGCTATGGTGTAATAGAAATGGGCTGAGTGCCCTGCACCAAATCAATACCGAAGTCAATATCCCTGTCAGGCGGCATACCCGGCAGGTATCCAGGATACACATTCGAAAAATCACGCATCACTGGAATAGAATCAATGGAAGGAGTCTCTGCACTAACATCCCTCACAACAGCCAAATAGGATAGACAGCCTTTCTCAACCATCCAATGAGCCTTCAAGTATGAAATCACTCCGCTGGGAACATAGTCGCTCCACTCAACCCTAAGTAACCCTGGCATCGCCAATGTCATAGTCTTAGTGTGACAGTCTAAAATAGCATGGCACAGAGACAACCAATAATAGTATCGCCCACCGGAGTAGATACATGAACAGATGATACAAGGAAATACAATGAGTGAAATACAAGGAAACATATGAATAAGTGGAACTAGGGTCAAATAATACAGAGGCATCTCTGTGGAAAACTGAGACAATACTTGTAATCAAAGCATCTGAAGCAATGGCATCTGGTCTATCAGGGAGGTCATAGAAACGGGCCTAGCGGTCCCTTAATCGGCCTCCCCCTCCCGGGAGGCCCCTAGCTGACTGAGCTCTACCCCTAGCTGGTTGGGCGGGTGGTGAAGTAACTAGTTCTGAAGTCGCAAGATGACTCCTCTGCTGAGATGAACATCCTGAAAGTGGGGAAAATACCTATTCATATGACCCTAATCTCCACATTCAAATAAACCTCTCCCTTAAATTGTGGTGGGGACTGAAGGGAACTCGGAGCACCGAAATAACCGCTAGAAGGTCCTGACACAAATGAACCCTGAGTTGATGGTGCATGAAACAAACTCTGAGTTGGTAGTGCACCGAATGATGACTGGCCCTGCTGATAACTGTGTGACCCATGGCCAGATGATGCACCATGGTGAACTGGGTGAGCCGTCTGAGCATGTATGAATGGACGAACCCCACCCTGTTGGAACTGACCCCCAGAAGGAGCACCACTAAATCCACCCTGTCCACGAGGCCTCTTGGCCTCCCTATCAACCCGCTCCTGACTGCGAACCATCTCAATCTGGTGAGCAATATTGACAACCTCATCAAAAGTAGAACCAGACACTCACTCTCAGGTCATAAGCAATCGTAGCTGAAAAGTGAGGCCATCTATGAACCTCCTGATCCTCTCCCTGTTTGTGGGAACCAACCAGATAGCATGAGGGGCTAACTCTGAGAATTACATCTCATACTGCGTCATGGACAAATCGCCCTGAGGAAGCTGCTCAAACTATATGCACAGCTCCTCTCTGTGGGATTGCGGCGCGAACTTCTCTAGAGAGATAATAGAGAACTACTCCCAGGTAAGGGGCATTGCGCCGACCTGCCTACGCCTCTCGTAAGACTCCTACCAACTGAATGCAGTCCCAGGGAACTGAAAAATAGTGAACAAGACCCCATTGGTCTCCAAAATACCTTTTGTACGGAGTGAGATATATGCGTGATACATGTTTGATACATGTATCGTAGAAGAATTTTTGAACTCGATTTAATTAAGAATTTTGATATAAAATCCGTCCAAATCACCTCCAATCTTCCTCAAATTTTATATATTGACTTATCTATATGTTTTCAATGAATTTCAACTATACCTATTGAAAAAGTTCCCTTTTTGCTTAGATTTTTGAAATATTATATATTTTTTAGTAATTCATCACCTTATTTGCTACCTCATCCATGAAATTTCCTTTCCGTCTTTCATTTAATGTTCCTAATCACGCTTCAAAATTTGAAAGGTGATTTTTGCATGTGATTTTTTGAGAAAAAAACCTTGTTTATTTGTGTTTTAAATTTTTATATGTACTTGGATAGTTTTGATAAGTCTATGACTAATGGCTAAAGATCGGTACGTTGAGATTTATTTGGGACATTTGTATAAGTTTTCCATAGTTTTAAGGTTGATTGATTTGTTAATCTAAATAGCTAAAAACGTACATCTCTTCCACAAATGGTGTATTATCGATAACTTTAGACTTTCCTATTTAATCTCATACTTAAAAAATTAATTAATTCATAAACATCATTAGTTACTTTGGCATAATTAATAAATTAATTATCATGGTTATGGGTATGGTTCCCGTAGCATAACTGTGATATGTAATCCCAAATTCGGGTGCGCATTCGTGTGCCTTGATCTTTAACTTCGAATAACAATAAATGTGTTGTGAAATCAAGGGTACGTATGTGTGACACGATTTTCTGACACATATCAAACAACAAGTGCGTGACAACGTGATTTGTTAAATATAAACTCCATAACTATTTAAAATATATAATTAAAAGCGGTATCGAAGAAAAAACGCATAAAAGGTGTTTCTCACGACCACAATTTCCCTCCGTAGGATGTCGTGATGGCACCTAGTCTCTACGACTAGGTAAGCCTAACAAACAGTAGTAACTGAACAGATATAATCAACAAGTTGCTAAAAAATAACTGAATAATAGATAAAAAGCTTTTGAAAGCAGAATCTCACAATACACACCCCAAAACCGGTAAAACTGAGTTATAAGATCTATAGAGTAAAAATTAGGATAGCTACTACATCATTGTCTGGAAGAAATACAACATTAAACAAAATAAAAAGGGAAGGTGACTCTGAGGCCTGCAGACGTGGAGCAGGTATACCTTGAAGTCCCCCAAGCAGTAACTCTATCAACTCTAATGTAACGACCCAGTCAATCGTTTTGAGCTTTAACATTCCATTCACTGGTTTGAAGTCTTGAGTAGCTTTATATGATGTATTATGACTTGTGTAAATCATCGATTTTGGTTTCAAGTGATTCGAGATTGAATTAGAAGAATGACTCTCAACTAGGAAGCTTTAAGTTAGAAGAGTTGACTAAGTTTGACTCTTATGTAATTGACCCAGGATCGGAGTGTTAATGATTTTTGTTAGGCCCGGATGGTGATTTTGGACTTGAACGTATGCACAGATTTACTTTTGGATGTTTCTAAAAGGTTTCGGCACTAATTGGTGAAAGTTAGCAATTTGAAGGAAAGTTCATAAGTTTGACCAGAAGATGACGTTGATGATATCGAGTTTGGATTATGGTTCTGGGAATTGGAATAGCTTCGTTATGTTTGGGGCTTGTGTCCAAAGTTTGAGGTCATTCCAAGTTGATTTGATATGGTTTGACACGAGTTTTAGAAGTTGAAAGTTCATTAAGTTCAATTTGAAGTGCGATTCATGATTTTGATATTGTTATGCGTGAATTGAGGCCTCGAGTGTCTGGACGGGATTCCGAGGGGTTTGGGTGAATTTGGGATAGGTTTGGGTTGTGTTGCACTCATTTTTAATGTTTCGACGTCGTTTCTTCAAGAATAAGTGGTACCACATTAAGCAAATGAGCTCCAATTTCTGTTTTGATTGAAATAATAGATCCATCATAATTTGGAAACCATAACAACTGAAATCATCAAGTTTCGACATTGTACGAGGTATTTATGGTCATTTTACTTAGAATTGGGTTGTCGAATTGATTAATTATGAAATTGCCATTGAATTCGTATTTAAAAATATGCATTGTTTTCAAATATTGAAACTAACATATATCCTTCAATATAACGTCAAATGGAGTGATTCAAAAGCGTAACTTGACTGAAAATTTATGATGAATCCATTGGAGGCATCAAAAGAATGTTCCAGGATCGTTTGGCACAAGAAACGAGGCAGAACATCTGGGCAGAAGCATATAATATCGAGGGGTTGTTCATTTAGTCATATTTTGAGTTGAGGAGCTCGGATTTGGACGATTTTGGAGGCGATATTCACCACATGGATTAGGGTAAGTGTTATATACTTGTTTTTGGTTATATTTCATGAATCCATCTTCGTTTTTAGCATTTTATTGATGATTTTAAAGTAAAATTTGGGGAGTTTTGTCTAAAATTTCATAAAGTGAATTTTTGAGTTTTGAACATCGATTCAGAGTCAGATTTGAGTTGGACTCGTAACTGAACGGGTTATCAAATTTTTTTTAGTTTCGCCAAATTTCGAGGTGCGAGCTCGAGTTTGACCTTTTGGTTGACTTTGGGCTTTTGATTAATATTCCACCATTATCGATTGGGTTTGTTCCCTTTTGAATTGATTGATGTTCTTGAGTTTCTTTTGGCTAGTTTTGAGCCATTCAAAGGTCGGTACGAGCGGGATGGAATTTTTGGAGTATTGTTAGCCTTGCTCGGTATTGGATTCGGCTTGTTTGAGGTAAGTAACACTTCTAAACTTAATGCTAAGGGTATGAACCCCTGAATATACGTGTTATGTATTTGGTGTTGAGATGACACACATGATAGGTGATGTTTAGCTTAAAATGAATATATTTCTATGTATATCGCCTCATATTTTACTTTTTTTTTTTGTGAGTTTTAGATGTTAAATGTGATGATTTATATTAATTTGAAGTGTTTTGATGTTTAGGAATGATTCGGGATCAATCGGGGGTGAAACACACGAAATTAGAGCAAAAACGGACGAAACCGGACAAACCAGCAATTTTGGGCGCCACAGGCAGGGCTGGGCGCCACCTGTGGCGCTGGGGGCAGTGTGATTTCCATGGACAGCGTCCTGGTGGGCGCCCGGTTTTAGCCATTGCGCCGGTGACAAAAAATCTTCCTATTTTTCCCAGGACACGGTTATTTCGGCCCTAAACCTACCCAACACGTATAAAAGCAAGTCTAAGCTTATTTTTGAGGCATTCATGCCACTTTGGAGAGAAAATACACACGGAATTGCTAGGGACCGGAGGATTATCAGTTTTCTTCATCTTTTTCTAGTATTTACAATTAATTCAACACTTATGCAATTGTTTGATTTTAGCATGAGTGGCTAAACACCCATTGTTCTGGGGTTGTGGTTTAGCCATGAATATTGTTATTCGACATTAACTTAACCTTGATTAGAGTTCGCTCAATATATGGTTGTTTCTTCAATTCTGTGTTTAATTGCTTAATTGTCTGGCCAGCAGTTAGGTTCTATATACTATCTATGTTATGCTTGGGAAAGCCGTGTATAGATTAGAGAAGAATTGAAGAGAGCGCGATCTTAACCCTTCAGGGGAGCGGATTTGTGGTTAGGATAGGAATATACCTAGTCACCGTGCTTAATTAAACATCGTAATCTTAGTGCGTTCTAATAGATTAATTTCATAGGAATATAGGCGTTAATCTATTGAGAATAGGTGAGTGCTTCGGGAGAAGGCTATGAGAGCATTTATCGATTAATTAGCAACCATGAGTGAATTATATGAAAGGGAGAGTTAATTAGAATTCAATACGAGTGGTGAATTGATCACAACCCTGGAATATTTGTCTCTACTGAATACACAACAATACTCTTGTTACTTGACAATTAGTTATTTCATAGAATCGTAGTATAAAATAGTTACATTCCTGGATTTTATTTTGGCTTGATTAAATAACAATAAGAGTGATTTAGCAAGTAGTTTACACAAGTTCCTGTGGGTTCGACATTCGATTTAACATTATATTACTTGCTACGACCACGTATACTTGCCTGTGCGTTTGGGACCAACAAGTTTTTGGCGCCGGGGACTTGAATATAGACTACTTTCTAGTTTTTGCTTTAGTTGTTTATTTCATTGAGTCTAACGTTACATGATTTTTGTTCTAATCTCAGGAACGTCGATTGAATGCGAAGGGTCAGAAGCCAGGACAGACTTGACGGCTTTGACCCCGAACCTGAGAGAACATTTCACAGGAGGTTGAGGGAAGCAAGGGATACAGACAATATTCAGGACCTCATCCAATTTCCTGTGAACATGGCAGAGGAACAACACATGGTTATTCAGGAGGTAGCAGTGCCCAATATTGCTAATGCTACCTCCAGCATCGTGAAGCCCAGAATCACCGGGCACTTTGAGATAAAACATAGCATGATCCAGCTACTTCATGCAAACGGGCAGTTTTTGGGTCTTCCACACGAGGATCCACAGTAGCACATTCTGAACTTCTTGGAGATTAGTGATACTTATATCACTAACGGGGTAACGCCAGATTATGTGAGGCTCACGCTTTTCCATTATCTCTATTGGGAGAAGCAAAGCGATGGCTAAAGGCAGAACCAGCTAATTCCATTACAACAAGGAACGATTTGGAGAGAAAATTTCTGGGAAGGTTCTTCCCTTCAGGAAAGATTGCAAATATCAGAAGTGAGATAGTCTCCTTTAAACAGAAAACGGGCGAATCTTTATATTCAGCATGGGAAAGGTTCAAGGGGCTACTCAGAGACTACCCTTATCACAATCAGACAAACGAGGTGTTAGTTCACACTTTCATTGAGGGGCTCCATCCTCAAACAAAAATTGTGGTAGATGCAGCAGCTGGAGGTCAGGTGTTGGAGAAGAATTATGATGAAATATTTGCATTATTGAATAAATTCTCCAAAAGCAATCCAGACTGGCAAGGTGAGATGGGAAGGAATGTGGTTCAAAAGTCACCAGGGGTTCTTGAATTATATGTTGTATCAACACTGTCAGCTCAGATCTCTACATTGACTAACCAAGTCAATTAGATGACCCTGATTATTAACAAGCAACAATCCCAACCACCGCAACAGGCCCAGCCAATGCAACCAGTGTAACGGATTCAGGTATTTTGTGAAGTCTGTGGAGAGGGTATGTCTGCTTTGTGGGTAATGCGAATAGGGATCAAGCAAATCAATATGGAAACACTTATAACCCCAACTGGAGAAACCACCCAAACTTCTCTTGGGGTGGAAATCAAGGCACTCAGAATCATTACAGGCCTCCAGCACCTCAACAGCAGTACAAACCACCTCAGGCTGAGCAATCAGCAAGCCTTGAAGAGATTATGAAGAGAATGATAAACAACCAACTTGCTTTCAATCAGAAAATGATGGCTGATCACCAGGACCAGACAGTAGCAATGAGAAATTTGGAACGTCAAGTGGGGAAACTCGCCAGTTCTCAAAATACCCGACCAACGGGGGCTCTCCCAAGTGACACTGAAGCTAATCCTAAATCATCTGTTAATGCTGTATCATTGAGGAATGGGAGACAATTGGAAGAAATCCAGTCCAAAAAGAGAAAGCAGATAACTTTTAATGAGAAACCAGCCACTATTGAATCAACATCAGACAATCCAAAAGAATCAGAAAATCTAGCTAAGGAGGCGGTGGCTGAGCAACCCCCACCATTTGTTGCGAGGCCACCCCCTCCGTTCCCTCAAAGGTTGCAAAAGGTGAAAGATAATGCCGCATACAAAAAGTTTCTTGACCTCTTGAAGCAGGTACAAATCAATATTCCATTGGTAGACATTCTGCAGGAGGTGCCCAAATATGCTAAATACATCAAGGACATTGTGGCCAATAAAAGAAGGCTGACTGAGTTTGAAACCTTGGCGCTCACTGAGGAAGTTAGCTCAAGTATTCAAAGCAAGCTACCTTAGAAATTAAAGGATCCGGGTAGTTTTACTATCCAAATCTCAGTTGGTAAGCATGCACTCGGGCGGGCTTTGTGCGATCTTGGGGTAAGCATTAATTTGATGCCGCTATCTGTGTTCAAGCAGCTGGGGTTGGGTGAGCCACGCCCAACAATAGTGATTTTACAATTGGTTGATCGCTCTTTTGCTCATCCGGAGGGAGTAATTGAAGATGTGCTGGTTCAGGTGGGCTCTTTCATATTCCCAGTTGATTTCATTATCTTGGACTATGAGCCTGATCAGGAAGTCTCATTTATTTTGGGGTGTCCCTTCTTAGCTACGGGCTGAGCTATCATTGATGTGTGTGAAGGGAAAATGACGATGCGAGTTGGTGATCGAGTGGAGGTGTTTAATGTATACAAGGCACTCAAGTTACCCGTCCACTATGAAGAGATATCTATGATTACTGTGGTGGCAAGCAAATCGGCATCAATGGTTCCCTACATGAGTCCTGTTGACCCTCTTGAGCAAGTGTTGGTTGGGGATGAAGAAGATAGTGAGGATGAAACAAGGGGAGACATTGATAAAGTTCTTGAAATATCCTGCAGTTACCTCCAAGGGCTAGGAAAATTTGAGGAGTTGAACAAGCATGTTACTCTGACCCCTCCTAAGCCATCTATTGAAGAAGCTCCAAAGCTGGAACTCAAACCTCTTCCAGCATATTTACGCTATGCTTATTTGGGGAACTCTGAGACATTGCCCGTGATCATCTCGTCCAGCCTGACCAATACACAAGAACAGAAATTTCTTAGGGTACTTCGTGAGTACAAAAAGGCGATTGGGTGGACCATTGCAGATATTAAGGGAATCAGCCCATCGTTTTGCATGCATAAAATCTTTTTGGAAGATGGACACTGCCCGAGTGTTGAGCAGCAAAGGAGGTTAAATCCCATCATGAAAGAAGTAGTGAAGAAAGAAGTCATAAAATTGCTGAATGCAGGTATCATTTTTCCTATTTCTGACAGCAACTGGGTGAGCCTGGTTCAATGTGTGCCCAAAAAGGGAGGGATGACTATGATTGAGAATAAGAAAAATGAGTTGATTCCTACTCGCACTGTTATGGGTTGGAGAGTTTGCATTGATTATAGAAGGATCAACAAAGCAACCCGCAAGGATCACTTTCCACTCCCCTTCATTGATCAAATGCTGGACAGATTAGCAGGGCATGAATATTATTGCTTTCTGGATGGGTATTCAGGTTAAAATCAAATTGTCATATGCCCAGAGGATCAGGAGAAGACCACATTTACTTGCCCTTATGGAACTTTCGCCTTCAAGCAAATGCCATTTGGTCTTTGCAATGCACCAGCCACTTTCCAGAGATGCATGATGGCTATTTTCACTAATATGGTGGAAAAATCCATGGAGGTGTTCATGGATGACTTCTCAGTCTTTGGGTCATCTTATGATGATTGTTTGAAAAATCTGAGCATGGTGTTGGCCCATTGTGAAGAAACGAATCTGGTGTTAAATTGGGAGAAGCGTCACTTTATGGTGCGGGAAGGCATCGTTTTGGGTTATAGAGTATCTAAAAGTGGCATCGAAGTTGATAAGGCAAAAGTGGAGGCAGTTGAGAAACTACCTCCACCAATTTCGGTGAAGGGTATCCGGAGTTCCTTGGGACACGCAGGATTTTATAGGCGCTTTATTAAAGATTTTTCTAAAATTGCTACTCCTTTGTGCAGGTTGCTGGAAAAAGATGCCAAGTTCAATTTTGATGAAGCCTGCCTAAAGGCATTTGAGGAGCTCAAAAAGAAATTGGTAGTTGCCCCCATAATTGTTGCACCTGATTGGTCAGTACCATTTGAACTTATGTGTGATGCAAGTGACCATGCAATTGGGGCACTGCTAGGCCAAAGGAAAGACAAAGTGTTTTATTCCATTTACTATGCGAGTAAGACCCTTGATGATGCACAGCAGAATTACACCACCACTGAGAAGGAGCTTCTAGCTGTGGTGTGGGCCTTTGAAAAATTTCGGGCATACTTGGTGGGAACAACAATCATAGTCCACACAGATCACGCAGCAATCAGGTATTTATTTACAAAGAAAGAATCTAAAGCTAGATTGATGCGCTGGGTTTTATTGTTGCAGGAGTTTGATGTGGAGATAAGAGACCGAATAGGCACTAATAACCAAGTAGCTGACCATTTGTCGAGGTTGGAAAATCATGACCATGTGGAGGAGGGTGGAGATATTAAAGAAGTTTTTCCTGATGAGCAACTTTTTGCTATAACCCAAGACCCTCCTCCGTGGAATGCTGATTATGTGAATTATCTGGTGAGTGGGATACTTAATCCGGAAATTGAATCTGAGGCAAGGAAGAGGTTCTTATGCGATGTGAAGTTTTACTACTGGGATAAGCCCTATTTGTATAAAGAATGTGGTGATCAGTTAATGAGGAAATGTATTCCTGATAAAGAGGTGGAACTTGTGCTGTATGATTGTCATAAATCACTGTATGGAGGCCATCATGGTGGCGATAGAACAGCGGCGAAAGTGCTACAATCTGGGTTCTTTTGGCCGACTCTATCCAAAGACGCCCACGTATTTGTTAAAAAGTGTGACCAGTGCCAGAGAACAGGAACGATCACAAGGAAGCACAAGATGCCATTGAATAATATCTTGGAGGTCGAGATTTTTGATGTATGGGGGATAGATTTTATGGGTCCATTCCCATCATCCAGGGGAAATAAGTACATTTTGCTGGCAGTTGACTACGTGTCGAAATGGGTGGAGGCAATTGCATTGCCGACGAATGATGCCATGGTTGTCGCTGCGTTTGTGAAGAAGAATATATTCTCAAGATTTGGTACTCCACGTGCCTTTATTTGTGAAGATCATGTGTTTTCTTCTTGTTTTCTATATTTGTAGGCCTCCATCATGCTAGTTAATTGAAATTATAACCTCTTTTCCTAATTGTGGTCATTACCTCTGTGCTTTCTGCTTAGTCTCTTGCTTATGTTCTTCTGTACATTCTCGTTTATTTCTACTTCGTGCATATACCTTTCTTGTCATTTCTATTGTCGGTATTTCTATCATTTGGTTGGTATTGTTTTATACATATATGGTGAGGATGAGATAAATGCACGAAGGGTGTTGTCGTGCCGTTAGATTTGATGTGTTGAGTATTTTATCGTACTATGAAAGTATATGAGGTGATTGTTGTGGTTCATGGACTTTCGTTCTAAGGAAAGGGTCGGTTGAGATGTTGGAAATTGTTGGATTGTGATTCTTTCTGGTACTCTTCTATTACATGTTACAGTCGTTTTGTGTATTCTATTATATTATTCTGTCTTTTAGTTCTATTGCTAGTTTACATTATAGTGTTTAGTAATGAGTATCTTTTAACTAAAACTTTCGTCACTACTTCGACTAGGTTAGTCAAGATACTTACCAGTACATGGGGTCGGTTGTACCGATACTGCACTTCTGCACACTCTGTGCAGACTATTGGAGCGGAGCTGCTGAAGAAGTCGGGGGCTGACCCTGAATATGTTCGTGTATTCTGGATAGAAGCTGCCACTAGTCCTTGGTAGTTTTAGACCTTATTAATCTGTTCATGCAGTTTTCAAACAGGACGTGTATTTATTCATACTAGCTTTGTATATTCTAAGTCTTAGAAGCTCATGAGTCGTACTACCAGTTCTTGGGTAAAGTTGTAAAGTTCAGATAAGTTTATTTGGTTGTTTATTTTATTAATTGGCTTACCTAGCGGGTCAAGTTAAGTGCCATCATGACCTGTGATTTTTGGGTCGTGAGAATCGGCTTGCATATACACACCAAGCTCTTCGCCTATTTTGTCTTGTATCGCTTCATCTGGCACCAACTTCGCAACACATGCATGATACCCCTTCCACACATCTACATCTAAAGTCTTCTTCTCGTTATTTGTGTAAAAGAATCCGGGGTTCAAAATATGCCCTGCTGTATGTAAAGGCTGATTAAGCTGATCATTCCACCTTTTATCAATGATTTCAAAAACTCTCATATTTCCTCCTATCATGATCAAATGCCTTCACAATAGCTTCTTTAGCCCTATCCATGTCTTCATAAATATATCCCATTGGTGGTTTTCTCTCCCCATCTACCAAACGAAGTACAGTAACCAAAGGATTACCAATTTTAAGTACCTGAACATTGTCATTCCAAAAATATGGACCAACAATAAATCTCACAACTTCTTTCCCAAGATCTTCCTTTGCATAGATACTCTCACTCCATTCGGTTGACATGAACAAGGTTCGCAAATTTTTTTTTTGCAGGTAAAATTTATGCAAAGTCATGATAGCTGTCGCGAATCTTGTCTTAGCCGGTTCCACCAAATTTCTTTGGTTTGTGTATCTCCTCATCATGTTCAACAATAACGGCCTTTGACTAATGTAAGAATGTATCTTGATCGCCTTAGAAAAAACTTGTAGGAAATCAAATTTCATAGTTAATAAGTATAAACAACTAACATGAAGGTTAAAAACTTAAAAAAGAAAATAAGAACCACTTGTTCACCTATAGAATATGGGGCTAACTTGAAAATGTCATCAAACATCAAGTTAGTACAATGTGCAGCACAAGGAGTCCAAAAAATAATCGGAAAAGCTCCTTTCAACATGTCCCCCGCTTTTTTATTCTCATTTGTGTTATCAGTAATAACTTGAACCTCATTTTCCAGGCCAACTTTCAATATTGACTCAAACAAGTCGAACATTTTATTGGAACCGGTTGAAGAGTCACTAGCATCATAAGATTCAATAAACATACTACCTCTCGGAGAATTCACCAAAACATTGATGACCATGTTCTCATTTTTTACAGTCCATTTATCCATCATAATGGAACAACCATAAATTTTCTATTGCACCTTATGCTCCTCGACAATTTGTTTGTCTTCTCCACCTTCTTTTTTAGACAAGGAAATCTTACTTCGTGATAGGTAGGGGCTTCATTCCTGGGCCATATTGGACTCGACCTCAATGAATTCACCAAAACTATAGGTGTAATTCACACAATTAAAAGGGAGCCCATCATCATACATCCACCTGGAAAAAGCATCTACAACACGCTCCCTTAAACTCTTCCTACAAGAATCTAAATCAATAGCTTCACCCTTTCTCTTTTCATTTGATTTTTGCTAGAAAAAAAGATTAAGAGGATCTTTCACATTACTACCGGCGGTGGATGATCCACTTCCACTTGTTGAATTCTTTCTTTGAGATTTTGAGAGAAGTGACCTCATTGATATATCATTGACTTCAAGGTCATCCTCATCCATTTGACTATCTTCATCAAGAAGATTAATCATAGATGCTCTATGGCCCATTGGATTTGTTAACTCATTTTTTTCTCAACATACTCTTTAATTTCTTTCTTACCAGAATTCGGAACACTTGGATAATCTTTGACATCTCTAAAACCACCGATTAAATGTCTCTTATGACGATGTATTCCACCGTTATAAATTTTTTGATAAAAGATACATTGCACTTTTGTGTTACTACTGCCAACTGCAGCTCTATACGCCCAAGCTGGATCTCCTTTTTGGCTTGATGCCGTTGAATAATAAGATTGAATTTATTACCATCAACAACCAAAAAAAAAACAGTTAAATTTTCGAACCAGAACAGTGAAAGAACAGAAAAACAGAGCATAGAACAGAAGAACATAGCATAAATTAGGACACAAGATCATAGTAATAAAAACTGAAAAAATAGAAATAAGAAGAGAAAAACAAAGCATAGAACAGAATAACAGAGCATAATAGGGCAGAAGAACAGAACATAAATTAAGGCACAAGAACAAAGCAATAAAAAGTGAAAAAAATAGAAAGAAGAGAAAAAGGAGTCGAACAGTGAACTGAAGAAAATCAGAGGAAGAAGAAGAAGAAGAAGAAGAAGAAGAAGAGACAAAAAGAAACTTACAGCAGCAGTCGTCGCTTGCAGCAGCAGAGTGTTTGTTTGCGTAAGTTTATTTGCGAACTAACTGCGTATTTGCCTTTTTCTTTTTTTAAAAAACCCTAGTAGATGCCTTACCCTCGCTTTAGCGCGCTTTTTCCATCGTGTCGCTTTTCGCTTCACAGGGTAAAACGTGCGTTTTTTTTATGTGAGTCACTTTTTATAGCAGAAAAGCGCAATGGCATTGCCTCACGTCGCTTCTGCGCTTTAAGTGAGAAGCGCACGCTTTTTATAACACTGCTTACAACACACTAATCTTGCAAAAGATGCCTACAAACACCACATACAAATTAAAGACGGCGTATAATATAAATTTCTTTGGTATTATATTCATAATTCTAATAAAATACGTGAATACAAAATTCAACTACTAATATAAGGTATACAAATACGTAAATGCAAAATTCAACTATTGGTACAAACAAGTGCATGCAAAATTCAATGATTAATACAATTTTTTTCTTTAAAGAAAGAGAACCTGAAGCCCTTTATGTGAATGCAAAATTCAACTATTAATACAAAGTTTACAAATTGAACGTAAAATTTAACAATTAATACAAATACGTGCACGTAAATTCAAATAATACAAAGCTTTTTGCTCAAATAAAGAGAAACTGGAACCCTAAGTTTTGAACAAGAATTGTTTTAAGGATGAAACCTAAAAGGAGACTAAATATAGTTGGAGTTGAACGAAAAATTTTCCTAGTACGTAGTGTACGAATTTTTTTCCTAGATTGTTAATATTAGGAAAGTAATTAACTAGGGAAATAATTAGATCACTATTCCTTAATAGTAGAGAACTAGTTAAATGATTATTTTTAAATATTAGGGAAATAATTCAATGACTATTTTGTCCGATGTAAACTTTATTTTTGAAGGATAAAAAAAGGCGAACGACATTGTGCTAAGTGCCTTCGTGATTTTTATATACTATAGATATATATATAGATAGATAATATAGAAAGATTATTTTTCATCATCCGATGATAATAATGGTATTCTTGGAATAAATACATATTTATCTTTGAAATCACCGTGAAATAGCTACTTGCAAAAAAGCTTTGAGTAGTCTCAGTGTATGTTGAACAAGGCCTTCAGTATCAGAACTAGCTTCCAATCTTCAACGGACAAATCATTCTGTAAAGTTGCATCTGAAAGTCAGCCCGAACAAAGGGGAGCAGCAATCCAGTGTTAATTCACACGAAATAAAGTAATTTTACGTACCCGGAAGTTGGCCTTGAGAATGTCAATAGATCTTCTTGAGATTTTGCTAACAAGCGCATCTTCGATTTCAAAATGCCTGCCAAACATCTTCTGTTGCTCCTCGCTGTTAGACCCAACTATCTGCAATTTAAGGCCAAATCATATGCATATATAAATATTTGATCAATTGCTGCTCACATTCTTTACGCAGATAAATATGAACCAACATGTGGCTTCATACCTTAATAGACACCTTCTGGCCTTTCTTTGCAGACTCAACAGGCTTATCGTTATTCATTATGGATGCAATTCGACCAATATCTACGAGACTCTGTCGAATGCATATTGGAGTCCCGACCTATTCACATTAATGAGGGCTAGAACATTAAGAAATGTCTACATCCTAAGAATAATGAAGATCGATAAGAAAAATAGCAATTGAGCGCAATAGATATGAGCGAGAGAACAATATGCGTACTATTAGGAAAATACAAACCCTCGACTGCTATAACTTGTTAAGTGCTAATGTAACCAAAGTCCTAGTAACCATTTCGGAAGAAATGCAGAGAAACCGATATAAATGTACGCATGCAAGATCCCATTGCCAACCCAATGGAAGTATGAGAACACATAAAAATCGCTTGGTCTTTGTTCATATTTGCCTACTGATATAACCACATCTCATGGACAAGCTAATATTTACTTTTAATAAGATATTTAGATTTTTTTTTAATTATTTGTGTGTGGGTTTGATGAACGAGAGTCCTGAACCATATAAAGAAGCAATATTAATTGAATACCTTGGCAATGCCCTGAAGAACTTCAACTCCTAAAACAATTGGATCCTTCTTGTTGAAGACACAATTAGGTATGATCTTGAGCACACAGGGGAATACTGCTTGTTCAGCAACTTCCTTCTTTTTCTCTTCCTTGAGGTTGTCAATATAGGCCTTAAACTGATCGAATAGGTGATAAATAACATCAGCCGTAAATATTTTGACCCCGACTTCATCTGCAAGTTCCCGAGCTTCTTGTATTACTACCACATCAAAGGCCAAGATCGTTGCATACTCTTTCTTCTTCTCAAGCATGACACTAGCTTTCATGACATCCTTTTTGTGCACGTTGCCTATGCCAATTCCACTGACAGGTATGCTTACTTCAGGGGTCTTCAAGAATTCAAGTAAAGCTTCTAATGATCCGAGCGTAGAAGCTTGAACGTAAACGCCCTCCCCGCATTTACCGATCCTGCTCATCACCGACCTCATATCTTCCATAGCTGCTTCTTTGATGTCCTCCACCTCATCATCGGGCCCCACAACATATAAATTAGCACCAGCAATCGCATGCTCAAGCCCCTGCACAAGATCATGAGAGTAGGATTTAACTAGATGGAGTTTCATAGCTGGTTGCTTCATTATATTGTTCAAGTATTATTAAGGTATTCAATTTAATATACCGTTTCATGTGAACTCACTTTACCTAACTTATTGTATAGATTGTGTGCAACAATTCCTTCTGATTGTTGCCACACAGTATGTTCGTATACCCGGGAATTATAATATGAATATTCTTCTGCTATTGCAATCGCTATCACTTCAAATTGCAGACATCATTTTTATGCAAAGAAGTATCTTTTAGCATGATTTCCTATGCACCAACTTTCTTTCCCGACAACCGTTCCAAGCTATAAATGTGACAAAAATAAGCATACCTGAAAACAGAAAGAAACAAAGAACACGCATTTATAAGCAAATGGCATTACCTGAGCATTAATCTTTATCCCTTGTGCAGCCTTGATTTCTTTATGATGCTCATATGATCCCTGAATAAGAATATTACCACAAAACAAAATCCTTCATATATACTTCATACGGAAATTAAACATCAAGAAGATGACTTCGTTCTTGAGAGTTTTTAGTGTGCCAATGCACAACGAAGTTAAAAGATCTGAAAAATATACATATTAGGACATAAGCAAAGATACACCTTGTGGGGTCCAGCCCCATATGTGAAAGAAGAAAAGCTGGTTTCTTTTGTCAAGCCAACCAAAATCAGAAAAGATTTGGACAACTGACTTTTGCACTAGTGTTGATGTCACTGCATACATCAACATGGGGCATTCTGCAACTATAAATAAGTGCCTCTACTTTCATTTGAAAACACACCAAAAATTCAGAGGATAAATATATACCTAAGAGTTAGAAAGAAAGAGTGAGGTTTCACAGACAGGGTATAAAAATAGTCTGTGAGAAAAATAGAGAGTGAGCGATATTGTAGTGAGGTGGGAATATCAAAAGAGGGTTATTTCTTTTGAGTGTTGTAGTGGTCTTTGGAGTACTTTACTCGGACCTAGAAAGTGTAAAAATTCCTTGCTATAGTGATACCAGTTGCTCCTCTCGCGGTCGTGATTTTTCCCTTATTAAAAGGGTTTTCCACGTAAAAATCTTGGTGTCATTGTCACTCTTTTATTATTGTTGATTATCGTATCTCTGTGCTACATTATTTTTCCGCTGTTATTACCGTGAATATTATTTCTGTGGGGGGTTTATTCCTAACAACTAGTATCAGAGCACGGGTTCTGCTCGTTCACAGAAATATTATTCACTGTCAGTAGTACTATACTCGGTGAAAAACAAAAATGTCCGGAGTAAAGTACGAGGTAGCAAAATTTAACGGAGATAACGGTTTCTCAACATGGCAAAGAAGGATGAAGGATCTGCTCATCCAACAAGGATTACACAAGGTACTAGATGCTGATGCCGAAAAGCCTGATACCATGAAAGCTGAGGATTGGGCTGACTTGGATGAAAGAGCTGCTAGTGCAATCAGGTTGCACTTATCAGATGATGTGGTAAATAACATCATTGATCAAGATACCGCATGTGGTATTTGGACAAGGTTGGAAAGCCTATACATGTCCAAAACGCTGACAAATAAATTGTACCTGAAGAAGCAGTTATATGCCTACACATGGGTGAAGGTACGAATTTTTTGTCACATTTAAATGTGTTTAACGGCCTAATCACACAGCTCGCCAACCTCGGAGTGAAAATCGAGGAAGAAGATAAAGCAATCTTGCTATTGAACTCATTGCCATCTTCGTACATAATTTGGCAACAACCATCCTGCACGGTAAGACTACCATTGAGTTGAAAGACGTCACATCGGCTCTTCTACTCAATGAGAAGATGAGAAAGAAGCCTGAAAATCAAGGGCAGGCTCTCATCACAGAAGGCAGAGGCAGGAGTTATCAAAGGAGTTCGAACAACTATGGTAGATCTGGAGGCCGTGGGAAGTCCAAGAACCGATCCAAATCAAAAGCCAGAAATTGTTACAATTGCGACCAACCAGGTCACTTCAAAAGAGATTGCCGAAATCTAAGGAAGGGCAAAAGTGAAACCAGTGGCCAGAAGAATGACGACAACACAACCGCCGTGGTGCAAAACAATGATAATGTTGTTCTCTTCATAAATGACGAAGAGGAATGCATGCATTTGGCAGGTCCAGAGTCGGAATGGGTGGTTGACACAGTAGCATCTCACCATGCCACACCGGTAAGAGATCTTTTTTGCAGATATATAGCAGGTGATTTCGGAACTGTGAGAATGGGTAACACAAGTTACTCAAAGATTGCGGGGATTGGTGAAATTTGTATCAAGACGAATGTCAGATGCACATTGGTTCTAAAAGACGTGCGGCATGTACCTGATTTGCGGATGAACTTGATCTCGGGAATTGCTTTAGACCGAGATGGATACGAGAACTATTTTGCAAATCAAAAGTGGAGACTCACCAAGGGATCATTGGTTCTTGGCACGCTGTACATGACAAATGTAGAAATATGCCGAGGTGAATTGAATGCGGCACAAGATGAGATTTCTGCAGATTTGTGGCACAAAAGAATGGGTCATATGAGCGAGAAGGGATTGCAGATTCTTTCCAAAAAATCACTCATTTCTTATGCTAAAGGTACAACGGTAAAACCTTGTGACTACTGTTTATTTGGTAAGCAACATAGAGTCTCATTTCAAACATCGTCTAAAAGAAAATTGAATATACTTGATTTAGTATATTCTGATGTTTGTAGTCCAATGGAAATTGAATCGATGGGTGGTAACAAATATTTTGTTACTTTTATTGATGATGCTTCACGAAAATTGTGGGTTTATATTTTGAAAATCAAAGATCAGGTGTTTCAAGTTTTCCATAAGTTTGATGCTCTGGTGGAAAGGGAGATTGGTCGAAAGCTAAAGCGTCTCCGAAGTGACAATGGAGGTGAGTACACTTCAAGGGAATTTGAAGAGTACTGTTCAAGTCATGGGATCAAACATGAAAAGACAGTTCCTGGAACCCCACAGCACAATGGTGTCGCCGAGAGGATGAACCGCACCATTGTTGAGAAGGTGAGAAGCATGCTCAGAATGGCTAAACTGCCTAAGTCATTCTGGGGTGAAGCCGTTCAGACAGCCTGTTACCTGATCAATAGGAGTCCATCAGTTCCATTGGAGTTTGACATCCCAGAGAGAGTTTGGACCAACAAGGAGGTGTCCTACTCACCTCTAAAAGTGTTCGGTTGCAGAGCTTTTGCACATGTACCAAAGGAGGAGAGAACAAAGCCGGATGATAAATCTGTTCCTTGCAAATTCATCGGATATGGAGATGAAGAGTTCGGGTATAGATTGTGGGATCCTGTAAAGAAAAAGGTCATCAGAAGCAGAGATGTAATCTTCCGAGAAAGTGAAGTTGGAGTTGTAGATGATCATTCAGAGAAGATAAAGAATGGTACAATCCCTAACCTTGTTACCATTCCTTATTCTTCTAGCTATCCCACAAGTGCAGGAAGTACGACAGACGAGGTTGTCGAGCAGGGGGAGCAACCTGGTGAGGTTACTGAGCAGGGGGAGCAACTTGATGATGATGTCGACCAAGTGGAGTATCCCACTCAGGAAGAAGAACAACCTCAACCTCTGAGGAGATCAGAGAGGCCAAGGGTAGAGTCATGCAGGTACCCTTCCACGGAGTATGTCCTCATCAGTGATGAGGGGAAGCCAGAAAGTCTTAAGGAGGTGCTGTCCCATCCAGAAAAGAACCAGTGGATGAAAGCTATGCAAGAAGAGATGGAATCTCTACAGAAAAATGGCACGTACAAGCTAGTTGAACTTCCAAGGGGTAAAAGACCACTCAAATGTAACTGGGTCTTTAAACTCAAGAAAGATGGAAACGGCAAGCTAGTCAGATACAAAGCTCGATTGGTGGTTAAGGGCTTCGAACAGAAGAAAGGTATTGATTTTGATGAAATTTTCTCACCTGTTGCCAAAATGACTTCTATTCGTACAATCTTGAGTTTAGCAGCTAGCCTAGATCTTGAGGTGGAGCAGTTGGATGTGAAAACTGCAT
This sequence comes from Nicotiana knightiana, assembly GCA_005239525.1. Taxonomy (NCBI): domain Eukaryota; kingdom Viridiplantae; phylum Streptophyta; class Magnoliopsida; order Solanales; family Solanaceae; genus Nicotiana; species Nicotiana knightiana. The sequence goes on from MDKJ01264761.1 coordinate 29,164, forward strand.
TTCTTCATGGAGATTTATATGGAGCAACCAGAAGGATTTGAAGTAGCTGGAAAGAAACACATGGTGTGCAAATTGAATAAGAGTCTTTATGGGTTGAAGCAGACACCAAGGCAGTGGTACATCAAGTTTGACTCATTCATGAAAATTCAAACATACATAAAGACATATTCTGATCCATGTGTATACTTCAAAAGATTTTTGATAACAACTTTATTATGTTGTTGTTGTATGTGGATGACATGTTGATTGTAGGACAAGACAAGGAGCTGATTGCAAAGTTGAAGAGAGATTTGTCCAAGTCATTTGATATGAAAGACTTGGGCCCAGCACAACAAATTCTGGGGATGAAGATAGTTCGAGAGCGAACAAGCAGAAAGTTGTGGCTATCTCAAGAGAAGTACATTGAACGTGTACTGGAATGCTTCAATATGAAAAGTGTTAAGCCAGTCAGCACACCTCTTGCAAGTCATCTAAGGTTGAGCAAGAAGATGTGTCCTACAACAATGAAAGAGAAAGGGAACATGACCAGAGTTCCTTATTCTTCAGCAGTCGGAAGCTTGATGTATGCAATGGCATGCACCATACCTGATATGGCTCATGCAGTTGGTGTTGTTAGCATGTTCCTTGAAAACCCCGGAAAAGAACATTGGGAAGCAATCAAGTGGATACTCAGGTACCTAAGAGGTACTGTAGGAGATTGCTTGTGTTTTGGAGTATCTGATCCAATCTTGAAGGGCTACACAGATGCTGATATGGCAGGTGATATTGATAATCGTAAATCTACTACTGGATACGTGTTCACATTTTCAGGGGGAGCTATATCATGGCAGTCGAAGTTGCAGAAGCCGGCAAGGAGATGGTATGGCTGAAACGATTTCTTCAAGAACTTGGATTGCACCAGAAAGAATATAGTCTATTGTGACAGCCAAAGTGCAATAGACTTGAGCAAAAAATACCATGTATCATGCAAGGACGAAGCATGTCGATGTGAGATATCACTGGATTCGAGAAAGAATACAGGATGGATCTATGCAGGTCAAGAAGATCCATACAAATGAAAATCCTGCAGATATACTAACCAAGGTAGTACCAAGAGACAAGTTTGAGCTATGCAAAGAACTTGTCGGCATGCACTCAAAGTAAACCTCCGGTGTTACCTCCTCATGTGAATGAGACTGGAGGGGGAGATTTGTAGGGTCCAGCCCCATATGTGAAAGAAGAAAAGCTTGTTTCTTTTGTCACGCCAACCAAAATCAGAAAAGATTTGGGCAGCTGACTTTTGCACTAGTGTTGATGTCACTGCATACATCAACATGGGGCATTCTGCAACTATAAATAAGTGCCTCTACTTTCATTTGAAAACACACCAAAAATTCAGAGGATAAATATATATCCGAGAGTTAGAAAGAAAGAGTGAGGTTTCACAGACAGGGTATAAAAATAGTCTGTGAGAAAAATAGAGAGTGAGCGATATTGTAATGAGGTGAGAATATCAAAAGAGGGTTATTTCTTTTGAATGTTGTAGTGGTCTTTGGAGTATTTTACTCGGACCTGCAAAATGTAAAAATTCCTTGCTATAGTGATATCAGTTGCTCCTCTCGGGGTCGTGGTTTTTCCCTTATTAAAAGGTTTTTCCACGTAAAAATCTTGGTGTCATTGTCACTCTTTTATTATTGTTGATTATCGTATCTCGGTGCTACATTATTTTTTCGCTGTTATTACCGTGAATATTATTTCTGTGGGGGTTTTATTCCTAACACACCTTACCCAGAAACCATACAGACTTATATCCAAAGTTTTGAAAATTTAAATAGAATAAGTGGATACCGGATCGAAGATCTCTAACTTGAGCTAAACCATCTGCAACATAGTTAACATTCTACGTTTTATTTGCCATATTTAGCCAAATCATTATAAGTTTGGCATCAAGAAGATGTTGAGATACCAAGTCCAAATATTACTAGCATGACCTCTAATCCAGTGTACCAAACGAAAAACAAGTCATGATGGAAATATATAATTGTTTAAACATCTCCGAACAAATTTTCACAAGTAAAGCACAATACTATTTGCACCAGCAATACTATTTGGAAGAAACACATAGGGGCAAAAAGATTCAATTGCAGGATAAAAGGAAGGTGCGGCCCCGACTCAAACAAATAGGGTCCCAGTTATTCTATTATAACCCCCGTACCCCAACTGATCTCCTCCATTTTTTCCCATCTTTCCTTTGATAGTTCAAACATGACAAACAGGTTGGTCATATATTGACTGTCAAATTTCAATTAATTATAGAAGGAGTTGAACTGAGGTTGAAGCATATATATATATATATCAAATAAAAAAGAAACCAATTGCAAATGCATAAGGAACCACGTAGTTTCCTACCTTTACTCGAAGTTCCTTCATTGGGTCAGGTGCCAATAATGCTCGGATGGAGGTGACAATAGGGCCCTACACACAAAAAAGAAACATTCATACAATTACCCAAGGAACCGTAGCACAATATAGAAATAATAGAAGCTTAATTAATTACCTGCATGCCACAAACTACTATTTGATCTCCTTCATGGAGCACACCATTGACCAATATCACATCAATGGTTGTTCCATGACCTTCAACAACCTTAACCTCCAAAACAGTACACTGCGGAAAAATGACAACAGTTACTCATAGTAACATATTCATTGTCACCTGCAAGTAAAATGACGATGGTATGTGAAAAATATACTTGGACATCATTGATGTATGTAAGTCTCTCAACCATAGTCTTTGCTGTCCATTGGACCAGTAATAACAATACGTCTGGAATCCCTTCACCACTGCCACATCGGAGTCCAGATTCATAAAGCTAATTAGCTAAATTAAACAGTCTCTCATAGGAGTGCGAAGTACATAACCGAGCAAAATTAGAAAAAAACGCACACCTGATTGCACTAGTTGGTACAATGCTAAAAGTACCTTTTCCCATATCTTTGTTTTTATAGTACAATTCTGTATTTATACCCTGTTCCTTGAACTCCGTAATGACCTGCGACAAGCTGGTTAAGATGATGTTGCACATAGAAAGGAAACATTGAATTGAGATGTAAACAGTAATAAGTAACCTGAGTAAGCCTCGCATGAAATTCAAACTGAACATCTTTGGACTGCTGCTTCATCGCCTTCACAATAGGTGCATTGCGGCACGCTTTCCATCCATAAAGCCTATCTACCTGCATTGAGTAATCCAAATGAACAAAATAACAACTACAAAGAAATGGATATAATTATAATTCAAAATATAAAACCATCAACCTCTAATAAACCTCACCTTGTTCAAAGCGATAATAAAGTCTGTATTCCTCATCTTTATAAGATTAAGTGACTCGATTGTCTGTGGTTCTAACCCGTGCATAATGTCTACCACCAAAACTGCAATATCACATAAACCTGAACCTCGAGAACGCAGATTAGTGAAAGATTCATGTCCAGGTGTGTCAATGACCAACAATCCAGGGACCTTCAGATTGGCATCTGCTTTCAGTCCCTTAGTTCTCTCGCGTATATTCTTAGCCGGAAAATAAGTTGCACCTATCTGCTGTGTGATCCCTCCAGCTTCGCCTTCTTGAACATTAGTGCCTCGTATGCAGTCAAGAAGCTTGGTTTTACCAGTATCAACATGGCCCATGATACAGCAAATAGGAGACCGAAGATTGTATTCGCTTTGGCCACCAATTTCTTCAGAAAGCCCGACCTCAGGCTTCATCTTACTTCCAGCATTCTCACGGATAGTCAGTACACTTGGAGCAGCTCTTTCAGTAGGACTTACAGACTTGGCAGCAGCCGGCAGTGGCGCTGCATCACTAACAGCTGACCTTGTGGCCTTAATCTCTTTCTTAATGACAGGTTGCAGGTCTGAATCTATCTCTTCATCTTCAAAAGCACTCTTTACAGGAATATTAAGATCGGCAGCATCCCAACTCTTCGCATCCCATTCCTCATCTTCCTCAACTCCGTTTTCTTCAGCATCAGCTACTTCTGACTTCTCCTCTATACTTACCGAATTCATATCCTCAACCTCCTCAGTTTCCATGGAATCAACCTCAGAGACAATCTCCTGCTGATTTTCTTGCACTTGTGTTCTTTTGACGGACTCTTCCTTGGCTTTGCCATTAGCCTGGGCTTGTGGCTTTGACTTCTTTGTTTGGTAAATGGGCCGTTTGGTTGCCTCTTTTCTACTCTCCTCAGTTGAGAGTGGCAAAGGCCCGCCACTAGCGAGAAATTGCTTTCTCATTGCTTCTAATCTTCGAGCTTCTTCCTTTTGCTTTCCTGTGAGCAATTTCCCTTCCTGTTTTTTTTTCAACAACTTTTCCTTCTCCCTCTCCTTTTTCAAACGCTTCTTCTCCTCTGCAAGTTTTTCTAGTTCTTCCAATCGAATTCGTTCTTCCTCTTCCTTCCTTAACCTTTCCTCTTCATCCTTCTTCTTCCTTTCTTCAGCTTCCTTCATTTTTTTAAGTCTCTCTTGCATCTCCTTAACCTGCTTTGACTGCTTTCTTTCTGGTAATTTTCCTTTGGTATCATTTTTTGTTTCTTCCTCCACCCCTGAGACAGCTGCTGCTGCAGCTGCCTTTTTCTCTTTTTCCTTCTCCTTCTTCTTTTTCTTCTTCTTCTTCGCAACAGACTCAACTGCTTCTTTTGACTCGGGCTGTACCTGCATTTTTTCTTCAGAAAGAACGGGAGCAGTGACCGTTGGTCCTTCACCAAGTTCTGCCAGAATTTTATCAATATCATCATCGTCTTCTTGAAGAGCACGCACACCCTTTTTTTTCTTGGTTTTGTTCTTTGAAGCTTCCGGCACATCTGTTGCCTGCTTTTTGCCTCTATTATCAATAGCTTCATCACGATTAACCCATACGCTAGCTTGTTGAGTCTGAATATCAGTCTCATCTTCATTCTTTGAAGTTGACAACCCCTCTACTTTTGTTGGCACTTCACTTTCTGACTCGTCCTTTCTTGTCCACTTTCCATCAACGAAAGAGTACCCCATGCTGGAGAAGATAATATGTGCTATTATTCTATTTTCAAACTCAAGACAGGTTGGACCAAAGTCCTGAAGATCAGCATAAGGTTCAGACACAACCACTTTACCCTCCTCCAAAGAAATTTCGAAATCATGTGGCCAACCACTAGAGAAAAACTCAAACTTCCCAGAGAAATTTGTACCAAATATCCTCTCAAATTCATCATCAAGAACAACTCTTTTTCCTAAAATTAGAGTTTCCAACTCGCCACTGTCTTTTGAGATTCTAAGGTTTGCATAAAAAGTTTTTACCGCTTCTTCATAGACATCTAGAGGAACTAATTTCTGAAATTTTAAAAAGGAACTTATATCACAGTGCCCATCCGCAACAACCCTGGATTCGAACGACAAATATTTCGCCTTTTTCGCTGGCCCCCACAAAACCTTCTTGTCCTCAGGTTTGATATTTGATATTTTTTCCACTTTGATATTTTTGCATGCTGGTTTGAGAGACAGAGGCCTCTTTTCCCCTTTTCTGTCATCCATGGACTTCGTGGCCTCGTTATCAGGTCTACAGTGGTCTGAAACGTCAGCGAGGTTGTGAGATCTTTTGCTATATTCCAACACGCAGTAACAGAGCCGAACAAAGTAACAATCAAGATTTTTTCCTGTTTAAAAGTCAAACATTAGGTAGCTTCGTTTCAAAAATTTCTTCCAAAGAATCTTGTGCTGAAAATCTTTAAGTGAATTTATTTTTCTTCAGTCACCTTTTATATAGCATCACTTTTATAAATCTTTTTCTTATTTGGCTAAGGAAATAATTTACTTAGGGAAAAAAAAAACTTTATGGAATAATTAAGGTAAAAATTGCAATCCCTTTCTTAATGGGTTGCTGTCGTGAACGTCCTGGACTATAGTACGTGACCGACCTTTATGGGGCCAAAAACATAAGTAGATCAAAAAATAGGAAAATTTTCGCAGATGTAGCACCATTAGTTATTTTACGCACAAGGTAACTAAATAATTATATTGAAAGCAAAAATCCTTTAAACCCTACACCTTAAATCACGCATCCAAGTAAACAAACTTACGATTACGCTGGTTAACATTCTTAGCGTCAGGCAATTGATATTCGTAACAGCCGTAATCCTTATTTATTCCATATATTATTTTCTTTTTCTTTTTCTTTTTGTAGTTTTTTTATATATAAAAGTTATTACAAAAAAAAAACTAAACTTTATCATTTTTTTTTTGGTAACAAATGTGAAATTTTATTAACAGTCTATCAACCACAATTCAAATACAAAAGAAGAGCACTCTATCTGACATCCCAGATGAGCCTCAAGTAAAAAGCAAACCAAAAAAACCATTAAGTACTCTAACTATTTTCTCCTACCATTTCCTCTGTACATTCATATTTAATCTATGTATGAATTGTTTCACCTTTCTAATTTTCCTGTTACTTTGTATCATCCCTATTCTTCCCCTAATTACAGTTTGTATTTGTCTCAGTAGAATACTACACTATAGGTTTTTGCTTCTAAACATTGCCCAATTTTTTGCTTGCCATATACTATAGATGCATGCTCCATATATTGCTGCGACCAAGTTCTTCTTCATCACAATCCATCTTCTTCTTTGTATACTTTCCCGCCCTTGTCTAACACTCTGTTGCTCAGTTTGATTCCACTCCATTTAGTTAGTTCATCCCATACATGTGCATCCCATTTACATTTTGTAAATAAATGTTCTGCATTTTCAACATCATCTCCCCCACATAGGATGCACCCAGTATCTTCACATCTCCTTAGTCAGTAGTCTGTTTTGCACAGCTAACCACAATATAAATCTGTGTTTTGGAAGGCTGATTCTATTCCAGATTAGTTCAGCCAATTCCATTCTTTCTGTTTCTCCAATTAGCTGCATGTATCCCTTCATTATTGAGTATTTTCCATCATTTGTCAAGCTATATCTCCCTGATGCGAGACTAAATTGCATAGTTTAACATGTGATATACCTTACATTTTATGCGCAT
>ML429711.1:5369-37787 GCA_005239525.1 Nicotiana knightiana
TGTTTACAAAGGCAAGAAGAAAGTTCTTTACAAAAGACAAAGTTAGAAAGTGTTTCGTGGAAGCAAAGAAAAGAATAAAGGTATTTATACTTGAAGACAATCGTCAAACATGGAAAAAAAGAAAAATAATGATGAAAAGTCATAATTGAAGATGTCAATTCAGGACTGACAAAGCCGCAAAAAGCCCTAAAAGGTGTCGAGTAAAAGCAGAACCAATCCGAAAAAGACACGTGGTATGAGCATTAAATGGAAGTGACAAACGAAGCCTATGGTGCAGAGAAGGATACAATGTTTCGAGGAAAAGCGGAGACAAAATATTCCCGCCATAAATGAATATCCACTTACCAAATATTAATCGATAAATATATGGTAAGTGGGGGGACTACCTGTATTGGTAAAAAAGAGTTTCACACGTAAGCCAGCTTTTGACAACACAACCAGTTACGTGGACACAGGAGAACGCGACAGCTAGATGTGATTCTTTGAAGAGGTACGGAACAAAGAGCCACGATTCAATAAACCCTCGAGCTTATCAGCCACGAGAAACTCAACCTGATCAAAACAGGGAAGAGGCACGGTCAGAATGAATCTAGACAAAGCTACGGGCAGATTCAAGAACCCACAATTGATTACTTAAACGTTATGTAACCGTACCCCAATTACTGTTATCCTTTGTAACGCCCCATTAATGTCATAATTAGTCATTAATGAGAAACCATAGCAAGAGTTGTACGTTATATCAAGGAATCTCCTATATAAGGAAGGGGAATACAACTTGTAAAGGCATCTGATTCTCGAATACAATCNATTTTTCTCTATTTCCTTGATTATCAGTAACCCGTGTTCATCCTAGAAATAGCTTTAGTCAAAGGATCTAATTCTTTGGTTAAACAATAAGATGGTAATGTCATAGTCCTTCAACAGCTCTAAACATCTCCTCTGCCTCATATTCAACTCCTTCTGCTTAAACAAATACTGCAAACTCTTATGATCTGTGAACACCTCACAGGACACACCATACAGATAATGCCTCCAGATCTTCAACTCATGAACAATAGATGCTAACTCCAAATCGTGAACTGGATAGTTTTTCTCATGAACCTTCAACTGACGAGAACCATAGGCTATAACCTTGACATCCTGCATCAACACTGCACCAAGTCCCACCCGTGAAGCATCACAATACACGGTATAAGGCCCTAAACCCGTGGGAAAAATTAACACCGATGCCGTGGTCAAGGCTGCCTTGACCTTCTGAAAGCTCACCTCACACTCATCAGACCACCTGAACTGGGCACCCTTCTGGGTCAACTTGGTCATCGGGGCTGCAATGGATGAAAAGTCCTCCACAAACCGGCGATAATAGCCTACTAAGCCCAAGAAACTCCGGATCTCTGTAGCTGAGGTGGCTCTAGGCCAATCTCTGACTGCTGAAATCTTCTTGGGATCTACCTTAATACCCTCTGATGATACCACATGGCATAGAAATGCAACCGAACTCAACATGAACTCACACTTGGAAAATTTGGCATACAACTGACTGTCCTTCAGAGTCTGAAGGATGACTCGAAGGTTTTGCTCATGCTCCTCTCGGCTACGGGAGTAAATCAAAATATCATCAACGAAGACTATAACAAACGAATCCAAATAGGGCCTGAACACTCAGTTCATCAACTCCATAAAAGCAGCGGGGGCATTTGTCAACCCAAAAGACATCACCAAGAACTCATACCCATACCGAGTGCGAAAAGATGTCTTAGGGACATCAGACACCCTAATCCTCAGCTGATGGTAACCATATCTCAAGTCAATCTTGGAAAACATTGTAGCACCCTGAAGCTGGTCAAATAAATCATCAATCCTCGGCAAAGGATACTTATTCTTGATAGTAAACTTGTTTAATTGCCGGTAGTCAATACACATCCTCATCGAGCCATCTTTCTTCTTGACAAACAACACTGGGGCACCCCAAGGAGAAACACTAGCCCTGATGAAGCCTTTATCCAACAAATCCTGCAACTAATCCTTCAATTCCTTCAGCTTTGGCGGGGCCATACGATATGGCGGAGTAGAAATGGGCTGAGTGCTCGGAGCCACCTCAATACAAAAGTCAACGTTCCTGTCGGGTGGCATACCCTACAGGTCAACATGGAATACATCTGGAAACTCACTAACCACGGATACAGACTCCATAGAAGGAACCTCAGCACTAGAATCACAAACATAGGCCAAATATGCCAAACAACCCTTCTCGACCATGCGTCGAGCCTCCATATATGAAATAACTCTACCGGAAGAATGACTAGGAGTCCCTCTCCACTCAAAACGAGGTACTCCTGGCAAGGCCAAGGTCACTGTCTTGGCATGACAGTCCATAATAGCATGATAGGGAGATAACCAATCCATACCCAATATAACCTCAAAGTCAACCATATCAAGAAGAAAAAGATCTACCTAAGTCTCCAGACCACCAATAACCACTAAGCATGAATGGTAGACTCGATCTACCACAATAGAATCACCCACCGGTGTAGACACATATATAGAAGTACTCAGGAAATCACGGGGCATACTCAGATAAGGGGAAAAGTATGAAGACACATAGGAGAATGTAGAACCCGGATCAAATAAAACCGAAGCATCTCTGCTGAAAACCGAAACCATACTTGTAATGACTGCATCAGAAGCCTCAGCCTCGGGCCTGGCAGGAATAGCATAGCATCAGGGCAGTGCCCCTCCAATCTGAACATCCCTGGGTCGGCCTATTGCGGCCTGAACTCTACCTCTCGTGGCCTGTCCTCCACCTCTAACTGTCTGGCCTCCACCTCTGGCACCTCGACCACCTCTAGCTGGCTGAAGGGGTGGGGGTGCACCTGGTGCGGGAATCATAGCACGAGAACCCTGATACTGAGAACCACTAGAAGCTCGGGGGTAGAACCTGGAAATGTTCCCCACACCACCATAAGTGAAGCAAGACCTCGGCTGCTAAGAATGTTGTCCCTGAAACTGTCCCTGACGACTAGAATAACCACTCTGGAAGCTATGAAGCGGCGGTGAACTGATAGGAGCTGGTGGTGCACTACGGGATACCTGGAGTGCTGACTGGAATGGTATAGGAGGATGACCTCTACCAAAAGAATCTCTGCCTCCAGATGAGGCACCACTGAATCGGCCAAAATGACGAGGCCTCTTGTCAGACCCCTGACCGCTGCCCTGTGATAAGACCATCTCAATCCGTCTGGCCACATTGGCCGCCTCCTGAAATGAAATATCAGTACCTGTCTCCCTGGCCATCTGGAGTCTAATAGGCTGAGTTAGACCCTCAATAAACCTCCTCACCCTCTCACGATCAGTGGGGAGTATCATAATAGCATGTCGGGCCAAAGTGATGAACCTGGTCTCATACTGTGTAACAGTTATAGATCCCTGCTGGAGGCGTTCGAACTGCCTCCGATAGTCCTCTCTTTGGGTGACTGGAAGAAACTTCCCCAAGAATAACTCAGAGAACTGAGCCCAAGACAAAGGTGAAGACCCAACTGGTCTGTTCAAGCAATAGTCCCTCTACTAAGTCTTGGCGGTACCAGAAAGACGGAATGTAGCAAAATTAACTCCATTGGTGTCTACGATGACCATGTTCCAAAGAACCTCATAGCAACTGTCAAAGTAATCCTTGGTATACTCTGATAGTGCACCAGTAAAAGTAGTAGGAAATAACTTGGTGAACAGATCCAATCTCCACAAAGCATTGGCAGACATATCTGCTCCCTCAACTGTTGGTGCCACAATACCCGGGTGAGCTACTCCAGCTGCCTGAGGTGCTAGAGTCTAGAACTGAGAGGCTAACTGCTCTGGTGTGCGGGTAGCAGGAGTCAAGGTCCCTTCCCCAGCCAGAGAGACGACTGGTGTTGTAGGAAGAAGACCGGCCTGAGCCACGCTCTCCATGAGTCCCACTAAGTGGACCAGAGCGTTCTGAAGTACCGAGGTGGAAATGAACCCCTCTGGGACCTGAGCTGGTCCAACTGGAACTGTCTGAGCAGGAATCTCCTCGGCAAACTCTACCTGAGGATCCTCCACTGGGGCTACTGCTCTAGGCTGAGCCCTAAATCGGCCTCGGCCTCTAGCACGGCCTCGGACTCGTCCTCGGCCCCTCGTAGGAGCTGCGACTGGAGTATCGGGCTGCTGATCGGAACTTGGGGAAGCACGCGTTCTCACCATCTACGAGAGAATAGAATAGAAACTCAATTAGTATTCAGAATTCAAGTCGCACGACAGAGAAGAATAGATGTGAAGTCATTCCTAACTTTGCAGCCTCTAGGAGATAAGTACAGATGTCTCTGTACCGATCCCACAGACTCTACCAAGTTTGTCCGTGAATTGTGAGACCTAAGCAACCTAGTGATCTGATACTAACTTGTCACGAACCGAAATCCCACCTTCAGGTCGTGATGGCGTCTAACGTTGAACCCGCTAGACAAACCAACGTTCCAAATATTACATTTATTTATTTATTATAGACAACTGAAATAACAGTGGTAAACTAGAACAGTTTTAATTAGAAATGCAGAAGATAAGAGATTCAACAACTTAAATAATAAATCTTACGAAATTTCCTTAAATACACCCCCAGAACTGGTATCACAATTTCATGGACAGTCTAAGATTTACTAAAAACATGAGTCTAAAACAAACAAGTGTAGTTGTCTAGAAATACAAGATAAGACAGAAGGAAATAAATAGATGGTGACGCCAAGGCCTGCGGACGCCTGCAGGACTACCTCGATGTCGTCGTGGACTGAAGGATACTCCCTCGCTCAATGTCCACTGGGTCCGGCTCCGTAATCTGCACAAGATAAAGAAGTGCAGGTGCAACATCAGTAGAACCGATCCCATGTACTGAGTAAGTGCCGAGCCTTACCTCGGCGAAGTAGTGACGAGGCTAGGACACGACAAATAACGAATAGATGTACAGTTCAATAATGTAATAAATAAGTAATGACAAGAAATAACAGATAAGCACAAAAAATGGAGCTAACATGCTGGGGAAAAGGGGCAACAATTCACTGAAATGCTAGAATACGATAACAACTGAAATGTATAAATAACAGCAGGAATTAACAACTCTGAACAAGTAAATAAATAGAAACTACACGGCATGTCCCCTCGTGCTATAACCTCGCCAAAAACACTCGACACGGAATGTCCCCTCGTGCATAAATAAATAAATAAACACTCGTCATGGAATGTCCCCTCGTGCATAACCTCACAATCACTCGGCACGGAATGTCCCCTCGTGCATAACCTCACAATCACTCGGCACGGAATGTCCCCTCGTGCATAACCTCACAATCACTCGGCACGGAATATCCCCTCGTGCATAACCTCACAATCACTCGGCACGGAATGTCCCTGATAACTTGGCTTTTTGCCTCATTTTTCGTGCCCTTATACATGAATTTTGGATACAATTTTACACAAAATAGCCCCGAAAGCTTATACGTTGTGCTTGTTGCAGGATTGAACCAGAAATGAAGGCATTCAGTCTAAAATATGCTCAAAATAGGAGTGAATCTGGCACAAGGATCAAACCCATCAAGGAGCCAACAAGTCCACCACGACCGCGGTCGTGGTTTCGTGGACCGTGGTGCATTTCCAGTAGCTCAGAAAGTTGAATGTCATCCACCGCAGCCGCGGTTGAAGTTTCGCGGACCGTGGTGGAGTTCTAGTGTGACCCAAGAATTGCAAGTTCTCACTTCGGCCGCGGTCAAAGTTTTGTGGACCACGGTGGTGTTCCAGTGAGGTCCTAATGTTTTCGCGGACCGCGGTCATGTTTTCGCGGTCCGAGGTGGTACTTCAGGGGTATTTTTGTTCGAAAATTTGGCAGACTATAAAGAGACTACTTTTTAATTTATTTAGGGGGTTGGAAGATATCAGCTGTTTTTCAGAGTAGAGAGCTCGTGAATATTTTAGGATTTTTATTTATTTACCTTTATTCTTGCATTTTTATCATTGAAAACTTCAATTTCATTATTAGGAATCAATTAAATGGGTTATTATTTTTCTCTATCATTGTTCTCATCTTTGATTATGAGTTGTTAGACCCATTATCTAGGGTTGTGGCTAAACCTTAGTGTGGGTATATAATGGGGTTTTGAAATTAAGGTTGGGAAATTAATGGGTGTTGGCTATTTAGGTTATTTCAAGGTTTTTATTGCTATAATTAGTGGTTGCAAACACTAATTAACCTTTTCATGACTTGGGTCTTTCTTGAGAAAGAAGACTTGAGTCTAGAAATTAGCCTAATAGGAAATTAGGGCATTATCAAGAGATTGGTAGTCCCAATCAAAGGGGTTAAAACCCAAAAATGGTAAAACCCTACTTGAGCCCTAGTTAACGGGTTAAACCTCGAGAGAGTAACACCCTACCTAAGCCTATATTGCTTGATTATTGGGCACCCAATTAGAATCGAGAGAGGCAATTAGGGTATAATCACTCAAACTACCGAGAGGTATAGAGTGAGAACCTTCGTGCTTTGGTTATAGCCATATCCCTAGCAAATTTACCGATCTTAGAATTGAATCCCTTTGTGTATCCATCTAGGACACAGTCACGACCCTAGTTCCTTTATCAATATTAGAAAACAACAACAAAAATAAAACAAAGTTAATCATTAATTGGCTTACAAACAATAGAATACATTTAGTATAGTTCAACACCAACCAATGTTTAGAAGTGCAATTAGAAACACTCGACCCTTCTAGATCACTGATACACTCACTCCCATCTATAAGCTCCCTGTGGATTCGATCCCGACCATTCGGGTAAAAGCTACACGACCATTGCCTTCATACTTATATAGTAGTGTGGGTTAGGCGCTGTCACTTTTTGGCGCTGTTGCCGGGGAGATTTAACGTTGTGACTAGAAGCGTAGTGTGTTTTTATTTCCTTCTATTTTTAACTTCCTTGTTTGGTGTACTTAGGTACAATGGCCGATCCGCTAGGAAATGTGATTCTGGGGGAGGAGGTTTATGACAATCAAGAAGATGAAATCAATCAAATTCCTCCACAAAGAAGAGGCCGACAGGCCAATATTCAGGATGATGTTCCAGACCCTCCCCCACCTCCAGCCCCTAGAGCTGCTCCTCGGGTCCTTCCAAACGAGGGGTATGTTAGTGCAATAGTCCCGCCAAGGATTCGAGCGGGGAACTTCCAAATCACAAATGTTATGCTCACTCTCCTAGAGCAAAGAGGATACTTCACCGGAGCCGCCCATCAGAATGCCTATAAGCATCTCAAAGGCTTTGTTGATACATGTTGGGGGAGTAAGCAAACTAATGTGTCTGAGGACGCATTAAGGTTACGGTTGTTCCCGTTCTCACTTAGGGGAAGAGCATTGGATTGTCTTGAGCGTCTCCCAAACCATTCTATATCTACTTGGGACGAGCTTGCGGATAAATTTATTGCAAATTTTTTCTCCCCAAGCCATATGACAGCCCTTCGAGATGAGATTTTGGCATTCAAACAAGAGCAAAACGAGCCCCTACATGAAATATGGGAACGCTATAGAACCATGGTCAAGGAATGCCCTAACAATGACATGACCGAGGCTATGATACAACAAACATTCTACCGGGGAATCAACACGGTAAACCAATGTGTGTTCAACCAATTGGCTGGTGGTAATTTTATGAAGATGACATACCCGTAGGCATGTGAGATTCTTGATTAAATGGCCGGCACATCTTCGTCTTGGCAAAGTAGAGCAAATGTGCCTCAAGGGGAAACCGGTGTGAATAGTCTCCACAAGGAACTCCAATAACAAGGGCAAGCAATTTCCGATCTTACAACAACCATGAACCAACTTGCTAAAGCCAAACTCCAACATTTCCAAGGTCCTAAGCAAGTAAATACTATGGACATATGCAAGGAAACCAAAGGAGTCCTTGGGGAAATATTAAGCAAAACCATGGTGATCAAGGGGATCAAGGCCCAAGTGGTCATGAACAAGATGAAAGTTACGATGACCAAAATGAAGATGTTATGTATGCAAACAACTACCAAGGGCAAGGTAATACACAAAACTGGGGGAACCAAAGGCCACGAAACTGGAATAATAACAATGCTAGAAATTGGAACAATACCAATGATAGTCAATGGAACAACAATAATGACCGACAATGGGGGAACAATAATGAAGGGAATTGGAATGGAAGAAATAACAACAACAACTGCGGAGGTGAAGGTAATCGGGGGTCGGGTTTTCAAAGGCCCCCGATTTACCAACAACCAAGCAACCCTCCTCCATATTAATCTCATGGGCAAAGTTCTTCAAGCTCGGAAATGGGTCGGATAGAAAACATGTTCAAACATATGATGGAGAGGAATGCAGAATCCGATGCCCAGATATCCTCTCACACTACTTCCATCCAAAACNTCAAGCATTGGATGTGCCAAGTGAAGGTGAGGTAAGAATTGACATTCATGACAATAGGGAGGATTTGGATAGAAATGTAAACCCGTCTAGGGAACACGTAATTGACATGCCGAAACCGGTGGTCCCAAAGGCACCATTCCCTAGGCCACCTCCTCCCTATCCTCATAGATTGGCAAAATAGAAGCAAGAGACCCAGTTTAAAAAGTTCTTTGATATGATGAAGAGTCTCACCATAAATGTTCCTTTGGTTGAGGCCTTGGAGCAAATTCCAGGCTACGCTAAGTTCATGAAGGACTTGGTGACAAAAAAATGATCCATGGATTGTGAGACCATTAAGATGACGCAACAAGTGAGTGCTCTTGTTAACTCCATGGCACCAAAACCTGAAGATCCAGGTGCTTTCACTATTCCTTGAACAATTGGGAGTGCAGACTTTGCAAAAGCCCTATGTGATCTTGGGGCAAGCATAAATCTGATGCCATAATCTGTGTACAAGACCTTGGGGATGGGACAACCTTGGGCGACCTCTATGCGTTTGCAAATGGCGGACCGATCAATGAAGAGGCCCCTAGGTATTATTGATGATGTCTTAGTGAGAGTGGACAAGTTCATATTGCCAGCAGATTTTGTTATCCTCGACTGTGAGGTTGATTTTGAGGTTCCTATTATCTTGGGGAGGCCTTTCCTTGCCACCGGGAAGGACTTGGTCGATGTTGAAGCTAGGGAACTTACACTCAGAGTTGGTGATGAGAAAGTGGTCTTCCAAATATGCAAATCTATGAAGCAGCCCAACAGCACCGAAGTGTGCTCTTTTATGGACCTTGTGTCCAAGGTTATTATTGATGATGCCAGTGTTATGATCCATGTTGATGACCCTGTGGAGTTGGCCTTGTTAAATCACGAGGACTCAGTGGTGGATGGTGTACTTGAGAGCTCCCATTCCCTTCAAGGCATGTGGTCTTATTCCTATGCTCCCAGAAAATTGTCATTGGACTTGGAGAACAAGAAGACCCCACCAACAAAGCCATCCATTGAAGAACCTCCGAATCTGGAGTTGAATCCACTTCCTTCCCACCTCAGGTATGAATACCTTGGTCCCTCTTGTACTTTACCATTTATTCTTTCCTCTTGCCTAACCAAATTGCAGGTTGACTCAACTTTAAAAGTGCTAAGGAGGAGGAAGAAAGAAATTGGTTGGACCTTGGCTGATATTCAGGGTATTAGCCCCGCCTTTTGCATGCACAACATTATATTGGAGTATGGAGCCAAACCCCTGTTGAACATCAAAGAAGACTCAATGAAGCTATGCAAAATGTGGTGAAAAGGAGATCATAAAATGGCTTGATGCGGGTGTGGCCTATCCAATTTTGAATAGTGCTTGGACTTCTCCGGTCCAATGCGTTCCGAAAAAGGGTGGAATGACAGTGATAAAAAATTATAATAATGAGCTCATTCCTACAAGAACGGTTACCGGATGGCGGGTGTGCATGGACTACCGCAATCTCAACATGGTGACCCGAAAATACCATTTTCCTTTACCATTCTTGGATCAGATGTTGGATAGGCTTGCAGGTCGAGCCTATTATTGCTTCCTTGATGGGTATTCTGGATATAATCAAATTTTGATAGCCACGGAGGATCAAGAGAAGACCACCTTCACTTGCCCATATGTCACTTTTGCCTTTGCTCGAATGCCATTCGGGCTTTGTAATTCCCCAGCTACTTTCGAAAGATGTATAATGGCAATCTTCACCGACATGGTGGAGGACTTTCTAGAAGTATTTATGGACGACTTTAGTATCATCGGGGATTCTTTCGACGAATTCTTGATTCATCTTGATAAAGTCCTTGCTCGATGTGAAGAAACAAATTTGGTCTTGAATTGGGAGAAATGCCACTTTATGGTAGAGGAAGGAATTGTTTTGGGCCATAAGATTTCAAAGAACGGCATTGAGGTTGATAAGGCAAAGATCGAGGTTATTTCAAAACTGCCACCACCTATTTCAGTGAGAGGAGTCCGGAGCTTTCTTGGCCATGCCGGTTTTTACCGGCGGTTTATTAAAGATTTCTCTAAGGTGGTGAATCCATTATGCAAGCTGTTAGAGAAGGATGCCAAATTCAATTTTGATGAGCAGTGTATGCAAGCTTTTGAACTCTTAAAACACAAGCTCACTACCACTCCCATCATCACAGTACCAGATTGGAGTGCCCCATTTGAGCTTATGTGTGATGCAAGTGATGTTGTTGTGGGTGTTGTGCTTGGGCAAAGGGAGAACAAAGTGTTTCATCTAATTTACTATGCCAGCAAGACAATGAATTCTGCTCAAATGAACTACACAGTCACGGAGAAGGAGCTTCTAGCTATAGTCTTTGGCATGGAAAAATTTCGATCTTATTTAATGGGTGCCAAAGTCATGGTTCACACTGACCATGCAGCACTCTGGTACCTCATGACCAAAAAGGATTCCAAGGCAAGACTTATGAGATGGGTTTTGTTGTTACAAGAGTTTGATCTAGAGATAGTGGACCGAAGACGGAGTGAGAATCAAGTTGCAGATCATTTGTCCCGGTTGGAAGAGCAAGGACGTCATTGTGACGGACTTGAGATCAATGATAGTTTCCCGGATGAACAACTCCTTTCAATTTCCATGAGAGAAATGCCATGGTTTGCGGATATTGCTAATTTCCTAGTCATCGGAGTTGTCCCTTGTGAGCTCTCTTCTAACCAAAGGAAAAAGCTTCGAAGGGATAGCTTGGATTTCTATTGGGATGAGACTTATTTATTCAAGATTTGCACCGATGGGGTAATCCGGCGATGTGTACCGGAGGAAGATCAACTAGCCATCCTTGAGTCTTGCCACTCCTCGTCGTATGGTGGTCATCACGAAGGGGTGAGAACTGCTTCTAAAGTGCTTAGTTGTGGGTTCTTTTGTCCCACTTTGTATAAGGATGCTATTACCCTAGTGAAGAGGTGTGATGAATGCCAAAGAGCTGGGGAAATTTCCAAAAAGGATGAGATGACTTTAAACTCAATTCTTGAGGTAGATATCTTTGATGTTTGGGTCATTGACTTCATGGGGTCATTCGTGAGTTCATATGGGAACATGTACATCTTGGTCGCAGTTGATTATGTGTCAAAATGGGTGGAGGCCATAGCCTTACCATACAATGAGGCTCGGAGTGTTATAGCCTTTCTCAAGAAGAATATCTTTACTAGGTTTGGCACTCCACGAGCCATCATCAGTGACGGGGGGTCACATATTTGCAACAAAGCCTTTGACTCCTTGCTTTCTAAGTATGGGGTCAACCATAAAGTCACTACACCATACCATCCTCAAGCTAGTGGCCAAGTTGAAGTGTCTAACAGGGAGATAAAGAGCATATTATCCAAAACGGTCAATGCCAATAGGACTGACTGGGCTAAGAAATTAGATGATGCTTTTTGGCTTACCGGACCGCCTAAAATACCCCAATTGGGATGTCCCCATATTGCTTGGTCTTTGGAAAAGCATGCAACCTTCCGGCGGAATTGGAGCACAAGGCTATGTGGGCCTTGAAAAGGTTGAACTTGGAATGGGATGTAGTTGCAAATCTTATAGTGGAGCAATTGAATTGGATGAGTTTAGATTCCATGCGTACTCCAGTTCGTCCTTGTATAAGGACAAAATGAAGTACTTACATGATAAATATGCTCGAGGAAAAGAGTTCAAAGTTGATGACTTGGTCTTATTGTTCAATTCTCGGTTGAGGTTATTTCCCGGGAAGCTAAAGTCTAAGTGGAGTGGCCCTTTTGAAGTGGTATTTGTTACTCCATTTGGGGCTCTTGACCTCAAGAACAAAAGTGGTGAAGTATTCAGAGTAAATGGTCAACGGGTAAAACACTATCTTTGAAAAGTTGATGACAGCCATGTGGTGGCACTTCTTCATCTCCAATGATCCCGGTAAAATGTGTCATGCCGCGACGTTAAATCAGGCGCTTCTTGGGAGGCAACCCATGTGTCTTTACTTTCATTTTCTTTGTTTTTCTTGGTAAATTAGGTTTCACTTTTACACTAACTGGTTTTTGGATGTGTGGGATGATTTTGACACAGGAATTTGGCTGAGTATAGAAACAAAAGCTCACTGGAAATTGACTCTGCGGCCGCGGTCGACTTTTCGCGGTCCGCGAAGTCAATATGATGCAAACACAGTGCTCTGGAAATGGACTTCGCAGCCGCGGTCGATTCTTCGCGGTCCGCGAAACCCTTCTGCCTCGTAAGCCTTATGTCATTGAATGACCGCGGTCGAATTTTCGCGGTCCGCGGTAGGTAAGTGGGGTGGTTCCCAACTCTTCCTATAAATAGTACTTGAGGGTTACATTTCACACTTTTCCACTGTAGCTAGCCTAAGCCACTTTCAACCGTGTCTCACTTTTGCATCCTCTGAAATTTATTGCTTGCATCCATACTTTCATCCCAACATCTAGTAAGTGTATTTATGCTTCATTAACTTTTTAATTTATTTATCTTCTTTAGTTTTCAATTTCTTTTTCATTATTATTTTCTCTTTCTAGGCTTGTAAATGTTAGGGTTAGCCCAAATGGGTTCAAAATAGTCCTTTAGAATGCAATTGCACTGATTACTTATATAGGACTTCACTCAATGAACACTTTAGCATAGAAATTGCAAATTCTGGGAACCATAGGTAAATAGCCATTTTCGCGGTCTGCGGTCCATTTATCGCGGATCGCGGTGCTTCATTTTGCTTAAGTTTGATTAGAACTTCGCGGCCGCGGTCGACTTTTCGCGGTCTGCGAAGTCAGTCCAGTGTGTCCTTCTGAAAGCATGATTAGACTTTCGCGGCCGCGGTCGACTTTTCGCGGTCCGCGAAGTCAGTCCAGTGTGACCGCGAAGTCAGTCCAGTGTGTCCTGCTCAAAGCATGATTAGACTTTCGCAGCCGCGGTCAACTTTTCGCGGTCCGCGAAGTCTGTCCGGTGTGTCTTGCCTCATTCCACTATGTTTAAACTTCAGTGACTACTCAAGTGTCTGCACATCAATGTTCAGGAAACTAACCATGTTCACTTATGTGTGCAGGAAATGGTACTATCTCGTGGCGGAGGTCACAAAAATACGGGTAGAGGAGAAACTCAAAGGGGGAGAGGCCCGGGGGCACCAAGGCAACCTTCAAAAGTTACATTGCCTCACTCATCACGGCGGCCCAGTCGGGTTACAGACTCTCCTCCTTCACCATTAGGAAGTGAATATGCTCCGTCAGAAGAGGCCTCATCACAGTCATCCGCCTCCAGTGAACACTCATATTCTACTTCCCCTACAGCTTCCTTATCAGGGGAAAATTCAAGTGACAGCAAAGGGGATGCGCAGGTGGTGGAAGGGGTAGAGTGCACTAGGAACCCGAATATGTGGAAGGATCGTTTTGTAAGTGAGAAAGCCTTCCACAGATTCAGGGAGTTGTGGACTGCACGATCTCTTATCCCGGAGCGCACCTTCTCAATGAAAGATTTATCCAGCTCCTACAGGTTCCCCATCTGAGGCAGTTCCTTCCTCATCTCAGGAAGTTCCTACCCCATCTTAGACAGAGCACCAGGGACCACAGCAGGCCGAGGGCCAATAGGGAGTTTTCTTTACTCTCTCTCTCCCATATTTTGGGCACTATTTTTGCTTTATAGCATTGAGGACAATGCTTTCTTTTAGTTGGGGGAGTGGCCCTACAGGCATTTTATTTTGGCTACATCGAATTGTATAATGAAAACAACTTTTTGTTTCTCTTTATTTACGTTATTTCTTTTTTTTTTTGGGTATGTATAAGATAACTATCCATTGTAAATATTCATCCCTTATGTTTCCATCCCACGCACTTTATGTTATTTTACACAATCTTTTCTATTTTATAGCTTCTTACTTTTCTTTCATAGCCTCTTGTTTGGTTTTCTCATGAGCAATAAGCCTTTGGTATTCTTAACGCCACGGTTCTTTACAAAGGTGGAACTTGTGTGAACCGGGTGGATCTTCCCAACGATGGATGATGTGACAACCTTCTTAAGGGTTTGAGTCTGTTTTTCCTTTTCTTGTTGTTTTGTTTTTCAATAACGGTGCCTCAAGCAAAGCTTCACTTGGGCCTAACACATTTTCCTTTGATCCCATGGTCAAATACAAACCGTTGTGTTGAGGATGGTGATAGTGATGATCTTGAGACTCTTGTGTTGGCCGATAATCTTGAGACTCTTGTGTGAACCGGGTGGATCTTCCCAACGATGGACGGTGTGACAACCTTCTTAAGGGTTTGAGTCTGTTTTTCCTTTTCTTGTTGTTTTGTTTTTCAATAACGGTGCCTCAAGCAAAGCTTCACTTGGGCCTAACACATTTTCCTTTGATCCCATGGTCAAATACAAACCGTTGTGTTGAGGATGGTGATAGTGATGATCTTGAGACTCTTGTGTTGGCCGATAATCTTGAGACTCTTGTGTGAACCGAGTGGATCTTCCCAAGGATGACGGTGTGACAACCTTCTTAAGGGTTTGAGTCTGTTTTTCCTTTTCTTGTTGTTTTGTTTTTCAATAACGGTGCCTCAAGCAAAGCTTCACTTGGGCCTAACACATTTTCCTTTGATCCCATGGTCAAATACAAACCGTTGTATTGAGGATGGTGATAGAGATGATCTTGAGACTCTTGTGTTGGCCGATAATCATTGGGTGGTTTTTCGGGACCATTTTTGCTACTCAAAGAACGACTAAGTTCGTTGTGGGCCCTTGACTCGATTTCCGTAACAATCCTTTAGCTGTGAGTGGTGAGAAATTCGTAATTGCAAGTCCACGTTCCGTGCCACTAGTCTAGAACTTGCCCTGAGTGTTTTCTAGGCGAAATTCTAGGTGTAACTTGACTTGAGAAGTGACTATAGGATTTCCTTGGCTTGAACAAAGAATTGAACACTTCCATGACCTTCCAAGAGAAATATTCCCTAGTCAACCCTTTTGAGCCTTAAGCCTTTTCTTTGTACCCAAGTTACAAGCCTTTAACCATTCTTTTACCCTCTCTTGGCACCTGATCTTTCCTTGCCGCTAGGCAAAAAACATAAGTTTGGGGGAGAGACGAGAGATGTGATGAAGTGAAAAAGAAGGCACAAAAGAAACAAAGAAAGAAAGAGAAGAGAAAAGGAAATGAAAAAGAATGAAAAGAAAAGAATGAACAAAAAGAAGAAATAAAGGGAATTGATGAAAAGGTAACGTAAAAGGTTTGGATAGCATAAGAAAATAAAGGAAATTGATGAAAAAGTGTCTCTCCAACCCTACAAAAGATAAAAAGACTTAAAGAGTCAAGAAAATGTGAGAGCAACAAAAAAAATGAAGTGCTTAAGGAAAGATAAAACTCACTCTAACCAAATACGCCCTACCCTTGACCAAAAGCCTTCATCATGATTCCACAAAAGTCCTATATGATCTCAGGACGAGTGAAGCCTATATTAGTGGTGATGTACACAAAGGGCAAGCCTATGGTACTTTGAGCCGAACTTGGGACTCTTTCCTTGATGAGAGATGAGCGATTCACCATATTCCTCGTTCTGAGTGTCATTATTCTAAAAGGTGAGATGCTGGGGAAAGTTACGGAATAAGAGTCTGGGATCCACACTGACCGAGGTAATAGTTAGAAGTTCACTGATGAGTTGGACCAACCCTTGAAGCTCTTGTATCACACTTGAAACTATGGTTTTGAAAAGTTCAATCATTGTCAATGATTCATTCGCATTAGGGGCTATGGCTAGTTCCAATTGATGCTAGTTGAGGTCACCAATAGTACAGCCAAATTATTGTGAAATCTCTCACAGGGGTGGGGCTTATTTTGTTTTGCTTGAGAACAAGCAAGAGCTTAAGTTTGGGAGAGTTGATAACTTGGCTTTTTGCCTTGTTTTCCGTGCCCTTATACATGAATTATGGATACAATTTTACACAAAATAGCCCCGAAAGCTTATACGTTGTGCTTTTTGCAGGATTGAACCAGAAATGAAGGCATTCAGTCTAAAATATGCTCAAAATAGAAGTGAATCCGGCACAAGGATCAAACCCAATAAGGCTACTCAAGCCAACAAGGCCACCGCGGCCGCGGCCGTGGTTTTGCGGACCGCGGTGCATTTCCAGTAGCTCAGAAAGTTGACTGTCATCCACCGCGGCCGCAGTCAAAGTTTCGCGGACCGCGGTGGAGTTCCAGTGTGACCCAAGAATTGCAAGTTCTCACCGCAGCCGCGGTCGAAGTTTCGCGGACCGCATTGGCGTTTCAGTGAGGTCCTAATGTTTTCGCGGACCACGGTCGTGTTTTCGCGGTCCGCGGTGGTACTTCAGGAGTATTTTTGTCCGAAAATTTGGCAGACTATAAAGAGACTATTTTTAATTTATTTAGGGGGCTGGAAGATATCAGCTGTTTTTCAGAGTAGAGAGCTCGTGAATATTTTAGGGTTTTTATTTCTTTACCTTTATTCTTGCATTTTTAACATTGAAAACTTCAATTTCATTATTAGGAATCAATTAAATGGGTTATTATTTTTCTCTATCATTGTTCTCATATTTGATTATGAGTAGTTAGACCCATTAGCTAGGGTTGTGGCTCAACCCTAGTGTGGGTATATAATGGGGTTTTGAAATTAAGGTTGGGAAATTAATGGTTGTTGGTTATTTAGGTTATTTCAAGATTTTCATTGCTATAATTAGTGGTTGCAAACACTAATTAACCTTTTCATGACTTGGGTCTTTCTTGAGAAAAAAGACTTGAGTCTAGAAATTAGCCTAATAGGAAATTAGGGCATTATCAAGAGATTGGTAGTCCCAATCAACGGGGTTAAAACTTAGAAATGGTAAAACCCTACTTGAGCCCTAGTTAACGGGTTAAACCTCGAGAGAGTAACACCCTACCTAAGCCTATATTGCTTGATTATTGGGCACCCAATTAGACTCGAGAGAGGAAATTAGGGTATAATCACTCAAACTACCGAGAGGTATAGAGTGAGCACCTTCGTGCTTTAGTTATAGCCATATCCCTAGCAAATTCCCCGACCTTAGAATTGAATCCCTTTGTGTATCCACCTAGGCCATAGTCACGACCCTAGTTCCTTTATCAATATTAGAAAAAAACAACAAAAACAAAACAAAGTTAATCTTTAATTGGCTTACAAACATACATTTAGTATAGTTCAACACCAACCAATGTTTAGAAGTGCAATTAGAAACACTCGACCCTTCTAGATCACTGATACACTCACTCCCATCTATAGGCTCCCTGTGGATTCGATCCCGACCATTCGGGTAAAAGCTACACGACCCTTGCCTTCATACATATATAGTAGTGTGGGTTAGGCGCTGTCAGTCCCCTCCTGCAATAAATAAATAAACACTCGGCACGGAATGTTCCCTCGTGCATAACCTCACAATCACTCGGCACTTAATGTCCCCTCGTGCAATAAATAATAAACACTCAGCACGGAATGTCTCCTCGTGCATAAATAATATAAAAATAATAGTTGGCATGAAATCAACAATAAGAAACCTTAAATGCACGGAATAATCAACAAGAATAATATTGTCCCGGCAAGGGACACAGCTATAACCAATCCTACACAAGTATGTAATCCAACATAAAGTTCCCCAACCGATCAACTACTCAACAATACTCATAACCAAGAATTTCCATCAAATGAATAGCTAACAAATAGATACCAAACCCTTGAACATAGTAAAATCTAATAAATATCATAAAATTGCAAATATCTGACCCACGGTCATGCTCGACAACAACATATAGGTACTCGTCACCTCATCTATATGTTGAACATGGAATAAACACGTAGCAATTAGGACTCAACATATGAAAATAGGGTCTTTTCCCATTCTTAACATATGAAAGGAAATTCTAGACAAAGTTTCTAAAGTAAATGATCTTAAACCATGATGTAAACCTAGATAAGCCTTAACATGGGGTCTTGAAACGATTTCTATACCCAGTGAAATTCACAATATGATTTCTACATGAAAACTCTACGTCACTATTGCTAAACCGGACAGACCTCATACAATAAGCATTCTTGATAAACACGTACTGCTCACATTTTAATTGGTACACAATCAGTGTTTAACTTCCTAACAAAACATGATTTATACCAAGAAATTAAACAACATCAATCACTTATACAAAGAACCAGTTGTAATTCATGATATTCAAACTAAAATATTTGCACAAAGGTCAATCGTAAATCATGATATAACTAAAAGTAGACCTTAGCTCACGTTTTCTAATCAAGCCATATAATCATTTTAGTTGTTAAGAAGAAAGAAAAAAAAACAGAGCCTTAAATGTTACTAACCAAATTTTGGAGCAGCGAAACGGGCTTCGACGACTTCGGACTAACTGGAGGAAGTTCAGAATTAAACTTCCAAGAAGTTTGTGTATATTTTGAAGAGTGGTGGCGGCTCCGAACAAAGGGGTCTGAGATGCGAGATTTGATAATAGAAAATCTAGGGCTTAATTCTTTGATCGAGATTTTGGAATAAATTTTGTGATTTCTTGGAGAACGGGTCTGAATCACGTCACACGAAGTCCGTTTATTACCGAACTTCACAGATAACATATATAAGTCATATCGAACCTGTACCGGGATCCGGAACCATAATACGGGCCCGATACCACAGGTTTCACGTCAAATTTCATTTTCAAAAACTTTAATATTTTTCAGAAAACAATTTTCTTTAAAAATTCATTTCTCGGACTTGGGACCTCGTAATTCGATTTCGGGCATACGCCCAAGTCCCATATTTTCCTACGGACCCTCCGGGACCTTCAAATCACGGGTTCGGGTCTGTTTACCAAAAATATTAACCAAAGTCAACTTTATTGAAATAATTATTATAAAATTATTATTTTATCAATTTTCCACATAACGGCTTCCCGGCTATGCGTCCGGGTTATGCACGCACATTGAGGTGAGTTAAAAAGAGGCTTTCACGTCCTTGAAATACAAATTTAGCTAAATTTACACTGGATGACCTTTTGGGTCATCACAATCTCCACCTCTAAAATAACCGTTCGTCCTCGAATGGACATAGAATGGTACCTGAATCGGGGAAAAGATGGGATATAGGCTCCGCATATCGGACTCGGACTCCCAGGTAGCTACCTCAATAGGCTGACCTCTCCACTGAACACGAACTGAAGGATAACTCTTCGATCTCAACTGACGAACCTGCCGAGCTAATATGGCTACCAGCTCCTCCTCGTAAGTCAAATCCTTGTCCAACTGGACACCGCTGAAGTCAAGCACATGAGAGGGATCGGCAATATACCTCCGAAGCATAGATACATGAAATACAAGATGCACGGCTCATAAACTAGGTGGCAAAGCAAGTCTGTAGGCCACCTCTCCTACCTTATCCAGAACCTCAAATGGATCAATATACCTAGGGCTCAACTTGCCCTTCCTCCCGAACCTCATCACGCCCTTCATGGGCGACACTCGAAGAAATACCTGGTCTCCAATCATAAATGCCAAATCACGAACTCTGCAATCCGTATAACTCTTCTGCCTGGACTGGGCTGTACGAAGTCTATCCTGTATAATCTTCACTTTACCAAGGCATCCTGGACTAACTCTGAACCCAACAATCTAGCCTCTCCCGGCTCGAACCACCCAACTGGCGACCGACACCGCCTACCATACAACGCCTCATATGGAGCCATCTGAATGCTCGACTGATAGCTGTTGTTGTAGGAAAACTCAGCTAAAGGCAAGAACTGGTCCCATGAACCTCCAAAATCAATGACACATGCTCGCAACATATCCTCCAAAATCTTAATAGTACGCTCGGACTGTTCGTCCGTCTAAGGATGAAACGTTGTGCTCAACTCAACCCGTGTGCCCAAATCACGCTGAAATACCCTCCAGAAGTGGGACGTAAACTGAGTACCTCGATCAGAAATAATGGACACGGGCACACCATGCAGGCAAACAATCTCCCTGATGTAGATCTTTGCCAACTTCTCCGAAGAATACGAAACTGATACAGGAATGAAGTGTGTTGACTTGGTCAGCCTATCCACAATGACCCACACCGCATCAATCATCCTATGAGGCTGTGGGAGCCCAACTACGAAATCCATGGTAATACGCTCCCACTTCCAATCGGGAAGCTCAATTTGGTGCATCAAACCACCGGGTCTATGGTGCTCGTACTTAACCTACTGACAGTTCAAGCACCGAGCTACATATGCTACAATATCCTTCTTCATCCTCCGCCACCAATATAATATCTTTCTGTTTAACGAACGATATTTATTTATGTATTGGAGTATAATTTGAACAATATCTTCTATTGGGTTTTGAAAAAAAATTAAATGGATTGATTAATAGTCGTTTTGACTCAAATATCATAGGTTGAATGTTGAAGATTTTTCTTTAATTCAACAATTAAGATGGAAAATTAAGGCAAGAATATTACAAGTAAATTAATCTAGTCAAACAAAGAATATATAGTAGTTAAGTTATTCTTTAAGCAAATTTTTATATTGGAGGCGCTCTTTCATGAATGTTATTTTTCTTTTGCATTTTTATTATAGAATGTGTTTAAATTAAGCGTTAAAAAATTGAACTAAAATCGAACGTATTTGCTTTGTGAATGAAAGGCATATTCGAATTAACTAAAAATTAACCGAACCGACCCATTATTCCTAATATATCTTTGTAGTTAGTGACATGTATACTGTATGCATAACATGGTGGTACCTGCAACCTGCGAATCATAGATCCGCCTCTGCATCGAAAGAGTGATAAAAGAATGTGTTCAAATAAAAAAGTCAAGTTTAACATTTGGGAGCCTTTTTTATAGCTTATTTTGCATAACACGTGGCGATTATATAGCAGGCAGGCCATTTAAATTTAGTCATTACGCACTTGGAAGAGGTGTAGGTTAAATTTAATTAAGCGTATAAGATTAAAGAAATTGTGGGGAAAAATAAGTTCGAGGGTAATAGGACCCCTGAAAAGAAAATGTGTGCAGTTAGTAATATAATCACAGGTCAGGGAGGATTTTATGCATTATCTCTAGTAAACAACTTGCAATCAATTGAATATTGAGACTTCATTCTACCGGTCAAAGGGTAAAATTGAGTTAAAGTTTGTGAAAGTGAAGTCTTTAAAAGGCTACATATCTTCTAATAATGTGATGGTTTTATTGTTGTTGTAGAAGAGAATGTGTGGAATTGAGGAATGAGGTATTATTTCATCTATAAAAGAGATTTTGTGGTCTCTAAGTTTAAGTGGGGTTGGAGAAAATGGCTTGATAAGTTCTTCACAAACCTTTTCAATCTTCATTTTTTTTCTTGAGATTGTAATAAGAGAAGAATGTAACTTGCTACTTGTTTATACAAGTGATCGAGTTTAGCTTCAATATATTGACAGTGTAAGATTTTCTATACTTTCAGGCAACTTGAAAGATAATTGCAGATAAATTACTCATAACGAGTGGAAATAAGATAACCTAAAAAAATAAGGGAAGTAATTAACATTTTGTAGTATGTTAAATCGCATTACTAGTGTAAATTTTTTATTATACTACCGGTGAATATAAATTAACTCCTAACTAAATAAGATATTCTACTATATTATAATATATAGAAATAACAATAATAACAACAACAACAACAACAACAACAAAACTAATATAATCCTACAAGTGAGGTCTGGGGAGGGTAATATATGTATGCAGACCATATTTCTACCTTGTGAAGGTAGAGGAGTTGTTTCCGACAGACCCTCGACTCAAGGAATAGTAGTGAAATGGAAGCATCTAACAATAACAACCACAAGAATTAACAAAGACACAATGTGTAATACTAAGGATTTAGAAATAAAAATATAAGAATAGTACTAATATTACGGTCGAAGTCACGTAAACTTCACAACCAGAAACGAAATTATATAATTATATTTTCATCTCCTTATAATTGAAGGGAATTTATTTATGTGACAAGGTATCTCCTTCTTCCATAAAGAGACAAAAACCACAAACAAAAATAAAAGTAAAGAAAAGAAATGGCTAACCTCGTCATTGGATTGATGACAAAACAATGGTGTTAAAAAAAACTGCTATAGGCAGGCTTTTGCTGTTTGCTATAGATAAATAATTCAATTTTGTAGATAAATAAATAAAAAAATTAAAGAGCATAAGTCTCTGTCTTGTGATTGTGTTTGATAGTAACTTATGGAATATATAGTTAAACTATTGAACCAATAATTAATTAATGGAATAGTTCATCTATTAAGTCCTTGTCATGTGTTTGTCTCTCATAGTCATAGAAATTAATAGAAATACTTCGACATCGTGGCGTAGGCATATACAATGAATGGTAGTCCGTTGAAAACATTTTACTGAAAAATTATATTGTAAATATAAAAAATTATTCTGCATGCATAAATCAAAAATTACTTTTTATATATGTATATTAAATCTTGAATATTCTTAGTGAAATTCTTAACTTCACCACTGTTGTGTAGCTCATATGTCTTGTTAATAGAGGCCCTTTTCCCAAGATTTGGTCGAGCAATAAGAGAGTGGCGTTTGATGTGTGGGTTAGTTGCACATCATGGATTCGAATCGTGCTGCAGACACAAGCCTGATATTTACAAATGGTTCTCCTAAGAAACAATTTGTTGTTGTATTATGATATACTGCTTTAGTATGACTTACATTTTAACGTGAATACTTATCAACTTAAGGCTTAGAGTATAATGCATGACGTGTGAGTTAGACTCATGTCACAGTTTGAACTCATGGTATTTAAGTGGAGATCACAGAGTTTTGAAGCTTGTGCCACTTGTTCTCGAGGATTTCTGGGTTATAAAAAAATGATACGGTGGATCATATGCATATGCATATGCAAAAGGTGGATCTAAGTTTTGAACTTAATAAGTTCGACCTTTAAGGTTCTTTGGCTAAAATCACAGTACTTTTGAAATTAAGAGTTTAGATTTAATGTTTTTTGAAGTTTAGTAAATTTTCACACACACACATATATATACATGGTCCATGTGAAAGACAATCAATTTATATGAACAGTGGCAAAATTAGGAATTTCACAAGAATGATGCAAAAATTGAGTACTTTGAATCAGCTAGAAATTCCTTTAATTCTTACACAACTGATATTTGTCTGGATTGGCCCCTGGGTTAATGCATCAATAATCATGACCCAAGCTGGGCTCTTTGGCCCCTGGGCTAATGTATCAATTAGGGGTGTACATGGACTGAGTTGGTTTAATTTTTATTAAAACTAAACCAAATTAATTATATCGATTTGGATTGGTTCGGATTTTTTGGGTTTTTGAATTTTTTGTTACTTAAATATTATTTCAACCTTACTTTGTTATATATTTGATAAGTAAATATATATTTAGTAAAAATATAAAAAATTGACAAACATATTATTGATAAGATATTCTTATGGGAGAATTCTATTAGTAACACATAATAGTTATTTCTTTAGTCGTATGACAATAATTTTTCGTTGATGTACACTTTCAGGTTAATCGAATTTAGTAATTAAACATAAAAATCAATATGATACCTAAATATTAATAATAACTTCACATTCGAGAAAGATATAAGAATTTAATAGATCTTAACATATGATATGAATATGGAAGAACAAAGAGATAGACGCATTGCAGTAACACTTGATAAGAAAGTGATCATGCGACCCATTATTTAAGGTCAATAAATATGGAGCACTTCATTTTCTATTAAAATTTATATCTCGCAAGAGAATCCTAACTATTTGTAGACATTTTTTTAAAGAAAATTCTATATAAAATCTTAAAAGTATATATAAAAATATGTATTTATATGTCGGGTTGGTTCAGGTTTTTTTACTCAATACCAAACCAAATCAAACCAAACCAAGTCGGGTTTTTTAATCAGTTTGGTTTGACTTTTTGGTTTGGTGTAATTTTTCGGTTCGATTTGTACACCCCTAGTATCAATAATTATGACCCGAGCTAGGCTCTTTGGCCCCTGAGATGGTGCAATTATATTAACCCGGGCTAGGTAATGGTGGCCCCTGGGATGATGTTAATACGATCATGTACACATAGTTTCTTTTAGGCAGAAAACATCGGCAGACCGTTAAACTTGTCCTCGGTTTTCACTTACACACTCTATCTTAAGTCCGTTCCATTTGAACACTTCAACCACATCTCAAGTTTGGCATTTAGACACAACTTCGTGATGTGGCATAGTGCGTGTGTTACACCACTTCTCAGAGCGTGAGCGATCAATTTTTCTTTTTAAAATTCATTTCTCTTTAAGTTTACATCTTCTCTTCCACTACCCTTAATCATATTCCCCTCTCTCTCCCTCCCACACCATGGTTACCAACAGAGATTGTTTGTTGCAACCAGAATTAAAAAAATCAAAAGCGCTTCGGCTACAAGAATAAAGGAATCACGAAAATGGCTAAAAAAAGCCTGTGATAGTCAACAAATTTGAGCTTAGTTTATGTCGAAATTTTTTTCCGGTGAACTTCTCTTTTTAAATTTTCAGATTTGCTTACATGATTACTACCAAATCCTACCACATCACCCAAATCTTCACCATTTCTGATGAATTTTGCATAATTTTGCATTCGTTCTATTCGATTTGGAACCCTGAAACTCCATCTCCGGCAACTGAAGCTCGTCGGAGTTTTGCAAACTCCATTTGAGATGTAACTCACCAAAAGCTGCTCGTCCTATACGAGTTCCACGGAGAAGAAATCTTTTCTGCTCGTATTCTCTTTCACTGAACTTCAAAATTTGTAGAGAAGAAATTTTTTAAGAAATCGATTAAGGGAAAGAGAGAACTGAAGAATTTACGGGAAAGAAGGAATTAGAGGAAATATGAAGACGAAAATAATAAATATAATTGAAATACAATAGTGGGGAAAGGAGAGTTCTTTAGTTTGGCAGAAGATGGAAATGAGGGAGGTTGGGGAAAATGACAGAGGGGAGGGGTTGGTTGGGGAAGATGATGGAGGGGAGGGGTTGGTTGGGATTTTATTTTTCTTTTATTCCTTTTCTTTTCTCAAAAGCCTTTTTTTAATTTTTAATAAATCCATGTGTCTCAATCTTATTTGTTACTTTGGCGTGTGAATTTCACACATCTGTTACGTTTTGCTATTTATAAATTTTGTGTCTAAATGACACACTTGAGATGTGGTTGAAGTGTTCAAATGGAACGAACTTAAGATAGAGTGTGTAAGTGAAAAGCGAGGACAAGTCTAATGGCTTGCCGATGTATTCTGCCTTTCTTTTAATAATGCATTTAACTTTTATTACCTTTACTAAATGATCATTATACCAAGAATACCTATTACGGTTTGCTGTTAATAACTTTTGAAGCAGTAGTTGTTTACCCTCCAAATCGGATAACAGTTGAATTTGTACGTGGTTTTAAGGATGCATGATCTAATTTGATACAAAATAAGAAATCAGATTTATATTGAAATAAACGATAAAAAGATAAATGCAAACCACGTAAGTTGGATAATCCTAGTCTTGCGAGGTTAGCCACCCTCGAGCCAGAAATACTTTTATAACATGATGACAAGATGATAAAATCAGAAATAACAGTATATTCCTTTATGTTACGTGTTACAATGTACCTCATAAATTATCAGACACCCTCCCCTTATATAATAGAGGAGTCCTATTCTAGGTTCATTTTTATAATAGGTAAAAAAACTCTTGATTTGCTGATTGTCGGCTCCTAGCCGACAATGTGCCGAGATTCCTGCCATGATATATTCCACCGGTTGCGGATTTCGGTCTACTGTTAGTTATCTCCGAGCCCGTTTGAGGCTAAGTTCGACATCGGATTCAACGTTCCTCGAGCTCATTCGGGGCCAGGTCGATTCCGGGCTCATGTTCTTGAGGATGAACATTCTGACCTCGTGTTCTTGTTCGATGAGACTCGGGATCGATCTTCGATCCTTCGTATTCTGAAACCGATCTGTAATTGTGCAACAGTCGAGCCCCATTCCGACCGTATACAGTAGTCTTTTATCTTAAGGCTCGAATTTCATAACACGGATTTAAGACAGACATAAAACGGGGAGTATCAATTATGGAATCAAGTAGCAGAATTCAACTTTGATACACAACTGTTAAGATTGATAGAATTTGTGGCATAAAAAGGAGTGGTGGGTTTTCATTCCTGAGCAGTGGATAAATACTTGTATATATGAGATACAGCCTATAGCTTTCTCATTCCAGTTGCCCATGAAATATATATGTCTACCTCCCTGAAAACCATCCTGATATATCATTCAAATTATACATTGCTTTGATTCTTTCTTGCTTTCACATTGCATGTGTTGCATTTCATTCTGGTTTACTGCCTAGAATCCATGTTGCTCAAACCTTCTAAAAATGTCAGTAAGTGCGTATCGAATCTTCCAAAAGTAGTGCATTTTTGGAATATTCGACATGGGCATGATAGCATTATGGAGACGCAACATAGCCTAGAATGACATAAAAAGTGTATTCAAATTCATTTCGAATGGAAGAATTAATAAAAGATAAGAAATTTTACGTGACCAAAGGTTGATGATAAAATTAACGCACCTGTATCCTTACATGGATTCGTACCCCCATGATCAGCACGCGTACCGAAACCCGCTCCCGTATTCCAACCTGGATTCGTACCACCAAATCTTGAAATTTAGATCATGAAGGATCCGACTTCTAGATCTGCGCTTGTACCCGAAATCCGCATCCGAGTTCAAACAATTTAGGTAGGTAGGTAGGTAGTGCTTGTATCAGCTGGACTAAATTCTGGCAGCCCTAACATTCTGGACACATGAAGAAACAGAAATCCACTTGTTGTGCCAATGGAAAGGCAGTCATTTTCTTTGAATTCTACTGCAATTCAGCTTGAATTCTTTCTGATATCACAACTAAAAATTGAAAAGTGAAAGCTTTCAGTATCTCCTTTCAAGACTTTCTTTGAATTATATATAAGTATATGGACACTAACTATCCAACTCCTAAACTCTATCAAACTCACACCAATAACAAAACCAAGAATCCTACTACAACTTTCTTCTTTCTTTCTAACATATGGACAAGGAAACCATCATTTTCCTCTTATTGCTAACATTTATCAGTCAAGTAGCTTCACAGATGCTGGTTTCTCGTAGCGGAATCCAAGGCGAATGGCGGATGTTGCATGAAAGTATCGGCGTATCAGCCATGCACATGCAACTCCTACGTAATAACAAGGTAGTTATCTTTGATCGGACAGATTTTGGCCGTTCTAACCTCTCTCTTCCAGGGGGCCGTTGTCGCTATGATTCCCATGACTTGGTCATACGCAAAGACTGCTCTGCTCACTCTGTCTTATACGACGTTGGGAGCAACAGTTTCCGTCCATTAATGGTCCAAACCGATACATGGTGCTCGTCTGGTGCGGTCCTCCCTGATGGAACATTAGTCCAAACCGGAGGATACAATGACGGGGACCATATTATACGTACTTTAGCGCCTTGCACGGGCGAGAACTGTGATTGGGTAGAGCTTCCTAGAACTTTAATTCAGCGAAGATGGTATTCAACTGACCACATTCTTCCTGATGCACGAATAATCGTGATCGGGGGAAGAAACCAGCATAACTACGAGTTCTACCCGAAAAATTCCAGAGATGATCCATCTTCCTTTTCCGCGTTCTGGCTACAATTCCTTAGCGATACCCGAGATGGAGATAATGAGAACAACTTATATCCATTTGTGTTCTTACTACCAGATGGAAACCTTTTCATTTTCGCGAATACAAGAGCTATAATTCTTGACTACAAGAAACATGAGATAGTGAGGGAATTGCCTTCAATTCCTGGTAATGAACCTAGGAACTATCCGAGCACTGGCTCAGCAGTCTTACTTCCTTTAGATGAAAATAGCCCTATGAAAGCTGAAATCATGGTGTGTGGAGGAGCGCCTCGTCGTGCATTTGGACTAACAGATCATGGCGTTTACATGACCGCTCTTTCTAGTTGTGGACGGATCACTCTTGGCGATGATCATGTTAGCGACGGTAGCTGGAAAATGGAGCAAATGCCAACACCACGAGTCATGAGTGACATGCTAATACTACCCAATGGGGATATTATACTCATAAATGGTGCAGCAAGGGGGACAGCAGGTTGGGAAAACGCACGAAATCCTGTCACTAGGCCGGTGATATACAGGCCAAACAGGGCGGAAAACAACAGGTTTTCGGTCATGGCAGCGTCCTTAAGACCGCGACTTTACCATTCCACGGCCATTTTACTGACCGATGGACGAGTTCTTGTTGGAGGAAGCAATCCACATATATTCTACAATTTTACTGGTGTGGAATTTCCAACTGATCTAAGCTTGGAAGCCTTCTCTCCACCATACTTGGCCCCTGAATACGCGCCTCTAAAACCAACCATTCTCTCTATTGATGACATCTTGATGTACAAACAGCCATTTTCTGTGACTTACACAATGCCTGAGTTCCTGAAAATGGGGATTATTTCAGTCAGGATCGTCGCTCCTTCATTCACCACGCATTCTTTTTCGATGAATCAAAGAATGGTGGTGTTGAAAAGGGTTGCAATTTCTACTGTCTCTGATAATACATATAGATTTACAGCATTTAGTCCATCAACTAAAGAGATTGCGCCGCCAGGGTATTATATGCTCTTTGTAGTACATGCTGGTATACCAAGCTCTGGTGTATGGGTGAAAATTCAGGATCTTTCTGTGTATTAGCTTTTGTGACTTAACACAAGATAGCTCTTTTGTTAGTCAATGTTTTGTCACGTGTTGTTTCATAATGTATGGTATTGTATTGTATTGTATTGTACTGTATTATTTGATGAATATAAGGTTTGGATAGATTGTATCGTTTGCCGTAGATTGTATAGTCTGCGGTCGTTTCATGATATCACGCACCAACAATATGAAGAATAAACTTGCAATATTACTAGGAAAAAATATAATATAAAGTAGAAACTATTATTCCCTCCGTTCCAATTCATGTGAACCTGTTTGACTGGGCACGGAGTTTAAGAAAAAATGAAAACTTTTGGAATTTGTGGTCCTAAACAAGTCAAAAAGCGCCCAGAATATTAGTGTGGTTATAAAAGTTTCTCATTAAGGGTAGAATTGTAAGTTTAAGTTAAATTATTACCAAATTTAGAAAGGGGTCATTCTTTTTGGAATGGATCAAAAAGAAAATAGGTTCACATAAACTGGAACGGAGGGAGTAATAAGGAAGAGCAAGATGAGAGAAAAAAATAGGGCAACGACGCCACCACACCAAATCCGCCGTTCCACAAAATGACACTTTTTGTCATTACGTAACAACGGATTTAACGAACGATACAATATAATTTAAGTAACAATCAAAACAAATATCGTATGTAAAGTAACAATACGATACAATACGATAGGTGACAACTATCCAAACAAGGTTAAGTGGTGCCAAAATATATTTAAAGAAATATACGAAGAAAATAAGGGAATCAACGTATAGTATATATAAATAAATTAAATTTTTAACCTAATTAAACACTATAATTTTCCGATAAAGTGATATCATTAGAATAAGATGGCTCTGCCGCTGGTGCTGTGTTCAAATTGATTCCAACATTACCGTTATTAAAAATAAGGTCAAATACATCAACAACCCTTAACTTATCAAAAAATTTCATATACACATCTTATATAGGAAACTGACGTATTGAACAACTTACGCTAATAAAAATTATGCCTATAATTAAGCACTTTTCTAACAGTGTGCTAAAAAAACAAGATGCATAACATATAAGTGCCTTGACATGGCGAAATAACAAATCAAAAAGAGACACGTGGCCATGTGATTTGAAGTGAATCTTTAAGTGACAAGGAGTTTTTTTCTCCCAAAAAGGATACAATCACCACAAGAACATTGCAAATTAAAGAGTGAAAAAAACAGGATAAAATAATTCAACTCTTTTGACCGAATAAAATCAGTGTTTTAAAAGATGTTTTCGGGGCGAGCCCTAGGACGAGACGCACCAAAAATATCCTGAGGAGATGGTGTGGGGCGAA
Organism: Nicotiana knightiana; assembly: GCA_005239525.1. Taxonomy (NCBI): domain Eukaryota; kingdom Viridiplantae; phylum Streptophyta; class Magnoliopsida; order Solanales; family Solanaceae; genus Nicotiana; species Nicotiana knightiana. Next base: position 35,920 of record ML429711.1, read on the forward strand.
AGTCTCAAGAAATGTACGCCCATCAATTCGGGGTGTACGCCCAGACGTTTGAAGCACGTTTTTTTAGTGAGGCGCCCCAGAAACTTTTCAAATTAACACAAAATTTGTTGAATAAGTCCTTCATATAATACCTAAATTCTCAAAATTCAGCTTAGTAATTACCCAAAATTTTTAAAAAGGAACTGAAATATATTAAATTTAAACGTCAAGACATTTTCTTATTGATTGAAGCCCTAATTCATGGTCTTTCCCAATTTTTTATCTTGTCCGCTAGTATGCTAATATCTTCCAAAAGAAACGAATATTCGATTATTTTTACAAATACAAAGAGAACTCAATTTCCCTTCATAGCAATAATTTCAAAGTACAAATTGCAGGTTAGTCATCCTTTTTGTTCCTACATGTAGAAAATTTTATTATGTTCGACTCAAGTTACTTGTGTGTCTAAGTTGCGTATAATTGATTGTTTTAACTAGTTTTTTATGGGGATGGACCATATCTATATATATATTTTTCACATATCTTTAATTTTTATGCAATTTTACCTGTTTATAAATATTTACTGTAATTATATTATTCTATAAAATATTAAAAATTAAATAACGGTGGGCCTTACGCCTCGTACCTCGGGGCTTACGCCTTGCTGAGGCATATATAAAACACATCGCCTTACGCTCACGCCTTTTAAAACAAGGAATAAAATAAACAAAATGAAAGAGCTTAAGTCTTGTGATTGTGTATGATAGTAACTATCAATGTTTTAAAAGGAGGGGGCGTGAGGCGAAGCGTTTTACCTCTGAGGAGGCGAGGCGTAAACCTTGAGGCATGGGGCGTAAGTCCCACAGATCTTTAAATTTTACTAATTTCAAGAATTTTAAGATAGTATAAAATAAAAAATAATTTAAAAAATTACATTAAAATCAAAAAATTATAACAAATAATCTATTTAAAATATTTATAAATTATAATTTAACTATGAATAATACAAAAAGTATGACATATATCATAATATGCAAATTAGTTGCAACGCCGTTACAACTCAAACATCAAAAGTAATGTATTCGATGCGAATTCTTATATATATCTCTTAAGGAGTAATGAATCTTGAAGGAATTTCGATATTATAATTTGATTTTTTTTTAAATACTCCTTTTATTTAATATGCTCTCTATTTGAAAGAGAATTTATATAAAAACATAATTCTCAATTTAAATATGAATCTCTAGCATCATTTATTTTAAGTTTGAACAAGTTAATAAAGTAACACATAATTCACCATACTATAACATGATAACTAATTATTTATAAATAGTTACTAGCTAATACTGGACTATAAATTAATAGGTATTCTATCTCGTAAACATGGAAAAATAATATTTAGGAAAATAATTATAAAAAAATTATGGACTACTGTATAATAAAGATATAACAAAAGTTAATAAATAAATACTTTTTTTCTATTATATAGAAGAGAGAAGAGGAGGTTGACCAAGGGTATAATGGTCATTTCAAATATATTAGTGCATTATTTGCTTGTATACTAGGCTCAAAAGTTTGGTTGTGGGTTGAAAAAGCAAAATTAACATGGCTATAAGCTATTAAATTCTTTAGGTGGACCCCACTTTTCATTCAACATTCACTATCTCCATTAAATGCATTACTTGATGGTTATTATTATTTTTTTGAGTTAATACCCTCAAACCCACTTAAACTATACCATTTTTGTCAGTTTACTACTTAAACTATCGAGTGTCCCCAGAAACCCCCTGAACTATATCTCCCTTCATATAACCCCCCCCCCCCCCCCCCCATCCTCAAGTCACACGATTAACGATTAGCAACATTCTATTATAAATATCTAAAAATAA
>ML429712.1:0-16099 GCA_005239525.1 Nicotiana knightiana
ATATATATATATATATATATATATGTATGTATATGTATATACATATGTATTTTATCTTCTTTTATTCAATTAAAAAAAAGGTAAGAAAAATTAAATAAATAAAAAACGAAAAAAAAAAGAATTAAATATATTTATATATAATATATATATAAAAAATAATAATAACACTCAACTTCCCCACTTTCCTAGCTTTAACTCCCCACTCTTCCCCCACTCACAGCACACACCCCACAAACAATCAGCCCATTTTTCTCCACTCCTCATGCCTTCTACCCATGATCACACACTCACACCCACATCTCACATCCCAACTCCCCACATCCCAACTATCTCCTCAATCTAATCCCATATACACACACAATATTATATATAGAAGAAGAAAAAGAGACGAAAAAAAAAAAAAGAAAAAAAAAGAAGTCAGGAAATGAGAGAAGAAAGAAGCACAAAAAGATACAAAAGGCAAAGGAGTCAGAAAGTGAAAAAAAAAAGAGAACAAAAAGAAAAGAAAAGGAAAAAGGGAGAAGCCACTGACGTAGGCAGTGAACAGAAACGGAAAAAAAAAGTAGAAAATTGTGCAAGTAAGAAAAAAAGAGATTTAAAGACGGAGTTTGTGGTTTCGTTCGCGGTTCTAAGTTTGAGGTTCTAGAAAAGTTAGCATTGCTAGCTTTGGAAATCAGTAGATTGTGGCTGTGATATTATTATAAAAAACCTTCACAAAAAAAGGTAATATCCGAATTTTCATCATCAACATGAAAGATAGTTTTGTTGGTTCCGATTAATTTTGGCTTCATTTTTTTTATTTCCATCTTTATATCTTTGAGTTGTTTTGAGTATTTATTTTTTTTTAACTAGAGTGAACTGAATATTTTTTGTGTGTCGGTTCAAGCTGTACTTGATTACCAAAGTTTTACTTATGGCCTAAAATGATATTTCCATTACAGTTAAGTTTAGATTTTTCAGGAATCATCTTATTAATTAATAATCATCTTGCAAAGTTTTTTTTTGTTTAATATCATTCTTGCTAGTCTTATTTAACTCTTATGATGATATTGTAAAATTATTTAATTTTTTTTAATTAAGTGTGTTTATATGTGTATAGAGGAATTAAGGTGATGAACAGTAAAATAATTCTCATGTCGATAGTATATAATTTGGTTTGTATATAAAGAATATGTTGTGAATTAATCATGTGTCAAAAAGGCCGTCAATAGAAAGTGTTAATAGCAATATTTCTGACAATATTTTTCTTCAAATCTGAACATAAGAAAAATAATATTTCCTTGATCGAAATGATTGTACTGACTTCCCTCTAACTAGTCATAGTCTATCCAATTAAACTTTATGTATTCCTGTCCGAATTTTCTAAATAATGGTGGGAGTTTGAAAGTGTTGACTTAAAATAATTTTCACCTTTTTCAAAGATGTTTAATTTATTACTACATTAATCTCATATGTAGTATGAAGCAATTCACGTCGTAGTATGACTTAAGCACGATATTAGTCAAATTATCATTATTATGTAAACGTTCGCGTGACGTAATTATGATTTCCAAAATAAATCAAAGTATGCGTTCGCGCAACTTTGACCGAACAATCTTAATAATTAATCAAGTGCTATTAATTATATACACGTATGTGTGACATGATTTTTAGCGCACCAAATAAAATGAGTACACGTACGCGTGGCTCGTTGCAAGATAACTCCATAATCACGAATAATCGAGTAATGAAAAGCGGTAAACGGTAAAGGTACTTAGGCTCTAAAATGAGTAATTAAACAATTAATTAAGCCAAGTATGAATCATTACGCCACTGTGCTAGAACCACGGAATCCGGGAATGCCTAAAACCTTCTCCCGGGTTAACAGAATTCCTTACCCGGTCTCCTGGTTTCGCAGACTTTAGAACATAGTCAAATTTCCTCAATTTGGGATTTAAACTAGTGACTTGGGACACCATATAATTATCCCAAGTGGCGACTCTAAATAAATAAATAATCTCATTTTTGATTATGTCACTTAAAGTGGAAAAACTCTCTTATTACCCTTACCGGTGAAAAAGGAGGTGTGACATTACCTCTATACTGTCTTCTCAACTATGTCAAGCACTCTCACTTCTACTCTTAAATTACTTAAGTTCTGCCCCTCCAGTGTGTGTACTGCCTAGGAATCCATGAGATTCCTCCGAACTCTGGCACACTGGGGCTCGCCCTTCCACACTGCACATAACCACTTCTCTATTTAAAGGATTTTGGTGTGAGCACTGCCCAGGGTCCCTGAGGCCCTTGGGAACTTTGACACACTAGGATACCCCTATTGGACATCATGAGACTATGGCACCTTGAACTGTTTGAAAGCCTGGTATTTCCAGGTTCACTTTGGGCCTATTTAGGCTCCCTATATCATAAATTTTATTTATTATGTAATGGTATGTAATAATGATCCTTGTAAACATATATGGGGGATATTAGTAAAAGGGGAGGGATTTTAATATAATTTTTGTGGGTGCAGTTGGGTAGAAATCATGCTCTTAGGATTACTATGACTATTTTCTTGCACTAGGAATCATGCTCTCAGGATCATTTGTGCATTAGAAACATGTTTATAGGAATCATATCGTTTGTTCTAAGACGTCTGCTTTTCTATAAGATGTTGCATACATCATGACTGCTTATAAATCATGTGACTAGGTTGTTAATTCTGCCTAATAACCATATTCATAAAGTTCTCCTTTGTGCATTAGAAAACATGTTTTAGGACTTCTATTGCACTCGCCTGAATACTACGCCCATGTCTAGATGGTATAAAAAGTAGTTCCAACACCTAGATATCATGCTTATAGAGATATATGTATAAAATCAGTTCTGTAATGTTCAGCACCTAGACAGCATTCCTATAGGACATCATGAACTCAAACTGCCTGTTTAAAATCGCTTGTTAGTATTAAGATTCTAATTAAAATTTAGATATCATGTTTATAGGACATCTCGAATCCACGCCTAGGCAAGCCTGTAGGATAATTGAAATCTTGCAACGGGTAAAACTGTTCTTTATTTAATTATTTGTGAACTGCCTTGATTCAGCAAGTCCTAAAATTAGCAGGCAAACTGATTAGGTTTCTATCACTTCACCTTAACACAATTCTGCATATTCTCTGCTTGTCATGATCACCTAGATATCTTGTTCTAGGACTTTTCTGAAACATCTGAAATCTTGTTGTTTGAGACGTGCTAATTATCTGTTTATTTGTGGAGGTAAACATGATCCCCTTAATTGTTCTTTACTTGACAGTCTTATATGTTCTTTGTTGTTGCTTAGATTTTCTCCTTTAAGCACCTCAGGAGAGTCTCAAACTGCCTAAATTAGAGGTCCTAAACACCTCCGGGGCCATGAGGAAGGGACGGGTAATGCACGCATAGATTTTGTCTAATTAAAATTGATTATAACCACTAAGGGGAGGGTAATTGGGTATTAAAGGATATGATGACCTCTACGCTAATGCCACGTGTAACCCCTCTAGTTGAGGAAGGTCTACCGGTATTGCACAGATGTGATCCTATAGGTTAATAAACCTAGGAACTCCCTTATTCTTGTTTTTTAATAATATCTATGTGATTAAATTGTTTTATTTGCTTAATGAATAATTCAAAAATGAGTTTAGTCGGGACCCACCATTGTGGACCTCGAGGGGTGCCTAACACCTTCCCCTCAAGGTAATTTCAAGCCTTACCCAATCTCTGGTAACACAAATCGGTTTATATGAGTTACTTGCATTAGGTGCCCTAATGCACCTTAAATTTGTTAGGTGCAGACTCTTCAATTTTGATACCCCTTTCCCATTTAAAGGAGTTGTCCCAAAATGTCGAAACGCGATTCCGCGATAAAACGCGGGCGCGACAGGGCTTGTAGGCCCTGTACGTATATTTTGTTGGCTTGTCAGTTATAATAGTTAAGACAACCTTGCCGACCCAGCTTTGTGTTGACATTTAGCAGCGTTAGTCTCTATTCAGTTTTATATTTTGCTTGGCAAATTGTCATGCAATATGGCCCCTGGTCAAAGTATGACATTATATGTCCAGAATTCCTGAGTCGCAAGTTGATACGCATGGATAGATGAGGGTGCCGGTCTCACCCCCAGGATCGAGGCGTGACAATAGAACTTTTATGTTTTACGTTTGAACAAATTCTCAACAAAATTTCACTAAATACAGCTGGAATCCAGACCTTCCATAAACTTAGTCAATTTTATCGAAGCTTATGCACCTCACTCACTGTCTTGACTCTAAAACAACTATTTTCAGCCATATTCATCTCGATAGGACTTCAGATGTATAAAATATCATATAAATACTCATTTAACACGTCCACACTTAATCCAAATTTATGTAATGTTACAGTACAACTATGAGAGACATCCCAGCTTAAAACTTAACAATCAATTCAAGGCATGTCATAGCCTAAGCACTGCCCGGAACATGGATAAATACTCTGGTGCTCGCATTTGCAACTCTGCTAGGCCTGGTGCAGTGATCACACTTGCGGTTCGTGTGTCACATTTGTGGGAATTGCATTTGCGAACAAGAGTTTGCAACTGCGACACCTGCAATAAGATAAAAGATGGGAAAATCGGGAGTTAGCTCATGTTACACCATTTCTCAATCCTAAACACTCTACATGTGATTGTTTTGAGAGTTTTCTTCCTAAAATCACTAGTAAGCAACTTTAATCCACTTTCTTTCAATTCCCTATTACTTTTCATGAGTTTTTGACATCAAATCTAGGATATTCATGGTAAAAATTAGGGGTTTAGATAGATTTTGAAAAATAGAGATTTAGACCTCAAGTTGAGGTTGGATTTTGAAATAAATTACATAACCGGTTAATTGATATTCGGGTTTTGGTCCAGATCTTGGATTTTCACCAAGCGGACCCGTGATTGACTTTTGTTAACTTTTCAATTTCACCAGAGATTGGAATTTTTTTATTCGTGTGTAGTTTCTAAAGCTTGTTTAAATTGTTTGAATGATATTTTGCTAGATTTTGTTTGTTTGGAGGCTTGTTCGAAAGGAAAAGTCGTGGTTAATTGTTGAGTTAGTTGTGCAAAGGGGTAAGTGTCGTGTCTGACTTTGATTTGAGAGAATTAGGACTTGTTGGTCTACTTGTTACGTGAATTATGCATAGGAACGGTGTATGACCATTGTATATGTGCCGTCATGAAATTAAAGCATGCTGGATTGAGCTAGTTACTTTCATGTCTTCATTTATTTCATATTATCTCTTGTTACATGATTTAATTGCTATATTTTCTTACTTTTTATCCATGCTTTACTTGTTATCTGTATCCATGGTCGGTTGTACTCATGATATAATTTTGCACTTCTTGTGCAGATTTCGGTATTGGTCCTAGTGGCGCATAGCGCAGACTGCTCGGATTTGAATGCTACAGAAGACATGAGGTAAAGCTGCTAGGATTCACAGTTCGTGAAGTTTCCTTCTATCATTTTTTACTATTTATCTAGTTTCAAACAGTTGTACTTTATTTCAGATCCTATTTGTAGTATTCTAGTTGCTCGTGTACTTTGACTCCGAATTTCTCGGAGTAGCATAGTACCACATTATTTATATAAATATTTCATTCATTTCGGAATTTATCAACTGTTAATTATCATTACTCTGCCATAAATTGATAAATTGGTTATGTAATAACTAACATTTGCTTGCCTGGCAAGTGAATATTAAGCCCCATCACGGCCCCATAGTTGGAATTTCGGGTTGTGATATGTTAAATTTTTTTCGCTTTGTACAAAGTTTCAAAAGAAAAAAAGGACAAATGCTGAATGTTTAAGAATGAGTATGCAGAACATTTCTTAAATGCTCTTTATTCTAGGATGTTGAGAAAATGTCACTGCCACGTCCCAAACTCGGGGAGTGCGACCGGCGCTCAACCGAGTGAACCCGGCCGAGCAAGCATATTAGATACTTTCTACCCAAACTCAATCATGACAAAGAGAAAACATATTCTCATTAATTAGATAATAGGGAGATCGTGTATATCATACCAAATCATTTCCATTAGTTACTTCATTTTAATGTCTCAAAATACGCACATTTTCATAGGCTAAAGTGGAATAAATGGTTCGAACACAACATAACTCATTTGACTTTCCCACAGCACCCATATACAACCCAAAGTATGTCCACGGAGCCTCTAATAATTACATAGAGTACGATAGTAGTGCCGGCAACAAGGCTCGGGCTATACCTCAAAACGTGATAATATAATAAGCAAAAGATGTATAACCCAGAAATGAAGTGAGGCTCACCAAGTCTGCTAGGAGGAGGGTGTATTGCTCTCACTGATCAATGCTTCCTGCTGTGGAACTACCTGCATCCATTAAAGATTCAGCTCCCCGGCAAAAGGGACGTTAGTACTGTTGAATAATACTAGTATGTATAACTAAACACCATCTCAAAAGAATGAATAATAATACACGTGAGAATAATCATGAAATCAGTAGAAGCCTCAAGCAATACCAAAACATCAAGTTAAGAACCACATAACTTTTCAAGTAAATTTCCATATTTTTAGGTTGGGAGATCTTTAGTACCGATAAAATGCGGTCGCAAAAATGCCCAACTATGCCAAATATTTTCCTTCAACATCCCAGTGCAATGTTCAACCCAAAAAGTCGGTATGCGGCGAGTAAGCTCGCTGCAAAGAATTTCTACTATCATTAACACCTACGCCTACTCCGGCACCACGAAACCCCAATTTTTAGGAAAACTTTATGAGGCCTTACAGTGACGACCCACATCTCACATTCATGATGGCGCCTATCACAATACTAGGCAATCCGACAATCACAATAAACCACACATCCTTATATTTGAAAACATAAGTAAATAAGTTTAAGAGTAAAACCTCACAAATACCAATAAGAAAATAACGTGACTCAATAAAGTATCCCCCAAAATCCGGGTGTCACTGAGTACATGAGCATCTAAATGACAACATAGTCTGAATATTAGAAGCAGTGTCTAGAAACATCGAATAATACAAATAACTAAAAAGAAGGAGAGCCAAGGTCTACGGATGCCAAGGAAACTACACTGATAGTCTCTAATAGATAAAGCTCTAAAAACGTTAGCAGTCGTGGTACCCGGTATTACCTGGATCTGCACACAGTGAAGAGCGTAGTATGAGTACAATCGACCAAATGAACTCAATAAGTAAGAAGACTAACCTTGGGCTGAAAGTAGTGACGAGCTCCATAGGTACAATCCAAATACAGAATTTAACAATACAGAAATGTAGACATGCTTTCAAGTTCAACAGTTTAAGCTCTAAATAGATAAAATATTCCAAGTGTGTCTGAAATGAGAAATGATACATCTCTTTATCTACATGTCAATTATGCATGCCAACTATAATGCAACACAGTGATAAAAATCATATGCATACTCTCGGAGTATCAATTCACTCAGTCCTCCCATTCGCTCAATCCTCACAGTCACTCATTCCTCACAGTCACTCAGTCCTCACAATCACTTAGTCATCATAATCGCTCGGCACTCGCACTTGCACTCGATATGTACATGCTCTCACTGCTGGTAAGTCAGACTCCGGAGGGATGCTCGCACTTACACTCGATATGTTGCGGCGTGAGCTCGATCCCATAAACATCCTCAAAATCAAGTCGCCGGCTTCACTCAGTTATCAATCTCTCCAGTCTCTCGAGCTCACGAATATTATGAAAATCAAACCAAACAATGATGATATGATATATCGATATATGAAAACAGATACTGAGATATGATATGCAAATAATAGATGTGACAAAGTACATGATTGCAAATTAAGCAACTAATCAACAACAAACGACCTCTGTGGGTCCCAACACTATCAGAATATAGTCTAACCATAACATGAATCACAGCTCCATTTCTCTAACACATGGAGAATATATGGATAATTACAAGATTATTTGACTACACAATTCCACGGAATCGACCGAGTCACAATTCCTACAATTCACGCCCACATGGCCAGCACCTAGCATGTGCGTAACCTCGACATCAACCACATAACACGTAATTTAGGGATTCATCCCGTAAAAATCTCTACTCCAATAAGCCCCTTGATGCGAGACTAAAATGCATAGTTTAATATGTAATATACCATACATTTGAGGTGAATTAATGATAAAAATACACTTGTTATGTTCTTAATAGATTTTATTTTATGTGTAGGTGAATTGGAGATGGAAACGGAGCTAAAGGGATGCAAATACGTCAAAAATATGCAAAAGGAGACACCCGGGCGATAGCCAGGCGTTTGCCCTCTAAAGCCTGACCCTACCTGGCGTTAGGGGGGCGTTTACCCCATAAGGCGAGGCAGCCCCTGGCGTTAGGGGGGCGTTAGGCCCCAACGCCAGGCCTGCCTTGGCCTTAGGGGTGCGTTAGAGCCCAAACGCCCGGGGTTCCCAGTTCGGCCAAATCCGAGTTTTGACGAGTTTAAGTGTTTCCCGGTTGAAATAGAAGTCTCCTACACGGTTAGTGTTCGCCCTAAACATATAAATAGACTCCTAAAACACAACTACAAGAGATTCGAAAGGCATTCAAAGGATTCAACAGAAGAAAATCATTGAAGTGCCAAAACATTGATTTCTACATCTAGTATTCATTACTTTGTATTTCCATTATGCAATTTCTTTTAGTTTTGATTTTCAATAAAATGAGTAGCTAAATTCTTTAGTTTAGGGTTTTGGTAGAACCCGTTGGGGATGTATTCATGGTGATATTAATATATTTTGGTTGATTAATCTTATATTGTTTAACTACGTTCTTATTGTAGTTGATTGAATGAGCTCTCGATTAACTCTTCCTATTTATTATGTATCTACTTGAGAGAGAGTGCATATTTAGGTAGTTATTTTTTAACACTCCTCGCGAATCGGCCTCTGAACGACTCAAATCTAGCCACAAACAACTCGATACAATCAATACAAGCTATATGAATCAATTCCATATGAAAAAACTAAGTTCTTAAGCAAAAGTTACAAAGTCAATTCAAAAAACCCCGGGCCCACATCTCAAAATCCAACAAAATTAATGAAATTTGAACACCCATTCAACCACGAGTCCAACCATACCAAAATTACTCAAATATGATCACAACTCGACCTTTAAATCCTTAAATTAAAGCCTATGAAGTTTCTACAATTTTCCCAAATTTTTCCAACCCAAAACACTAATTAAATGATAAAAATAATGATAGATTCATGTAATATAACCAAATCCGAGTTAGAAACACTTACCTCAATCAATCCCTTGAATATCACCCCAAGAATCGCCTCAATCCGAGCTCCCAAAATAATTATGAAATTTAACTCAAACCCTCATTTTTGAAAACATATATTCTATCTGGGTGCCCTTCTTCGCGATCGCGAAGCACAAAATCCAAGCTGCCAAAATTTACTCTTCCCGAATGTGAATAACCCCACGCGAACGCGACTCACAGGCTCAACAGACTACGAGATTGCGGACCCACTCACGTGATCGCGAAGAACAAAATTGCGTGACCCAACTTTTTCCTTTCCTCTTCGCGAATGCGACTTAACCCACGTGTTCGTGACTCACTGACTTCACAAGCTACGCGATCGCAGACCATATCACATGATCGCATAGACAATCTCCACCAGTTTCCCAACTGTAAATCAACATCGAGACACGCTCCTAAGTCCAAAATCACCATACGGAGCTATCAGAATCATCAAAACTACATTCTGGAGTTATTTACACATAAGTCAATATTCGGTCAAATATTTCAACTTAGACTTCCAACCTTGGGACTAAGTTTCCCAATTCATTCTGAAACATCCCCGGAACTAAGCCAACTATCCCGGAAAGTCACATAACAACAATTGAGCATAGAATAAGCAGTAAGTAGGGGAACGGGGCTACAACACTCAAAACGACCGGCCGGGTCCTTACATCCTCCCTCTCTTAAACAAAATTTTTTCCTCGATTGGGTGTAGAATCGTACCTTGGGTCTCAATAGGAGTGGATGTCTGCTTTGCATCTACCTCTTGGTCTCCCAAGTGGCCTCCTCGATTGTCTGACCTCTTCAATGCACCTTTACTGAAGCTATGTTCTTTGACCTCGTCTTTCAAACCTGCCAATCCAAAATGGTCACCGGCTCCACATCATAAGTCAAATCACCATCCAACTGAACCGTGTTGAAGTCCAAAACATGAGACGGATTGCTGATATACTTCCGTAGCATAGAAACATGAAACACTGGATGAACACTCGACAGAATAGGCGGCAACACAAGCTTGTAAGCCACCTCTCCAATCCTCTCAACCACCTCAAAAGGCCCAATATAGTGAGGGCTCAACTTGCCCTTCTTCTCGAACCTCATAATACCCTTCATAGGTGAAACTTTGAGCAGTACCTTCTCTCCCACTATGTAAGCAACATCACGAACCTTCCGATTGGTGTAGCTCTTCTATTTGGACTACGCTGTGAAAAGCCAATCCTGAATCAACTTAACCTTGTCCAAAGCATCCTGAACCAAGTCAGTAACCCATAGCCTAGCCTCAACCCGCTCAAACCAACCAACCGGATACCGATACTGCCTCCCATACAAAGCCTCATACGGAGCCATCTAATTTCTTGATTGGTAAGTGTTCCTGTATGCAAACTTTGCAAGCGACAGAAACTGATCTTAAGAACCCCCGAAATCCATGACACAAGCGCGTAGCATGTCCTCCAATATCTGAATAGTGCGCTCGGACTATCCGTCCGTCTGAGGGTGGAATGCTCTACTCAACTCAACCGTGTGCCTAACTCTCACTACACTGCCATCCAAAACTACGATGTGAACTACGTGCCCTGATTTGAAAGGATGGAAGTCGGCACACTGTGGAGGCGAATAATCTCGGGGATGTAGATCTCAGCCAACCGCTTCGAAGAATAAGTAGTCCCAACAAGAATGAAATGTGCGGAATTGGTGAACCGATCCACAATCACCCGCATAGATCAAACTTCCTCGAAGTCACTGGGAGCCCCACTACAAAGTCCATGGTCATACGCTCCCATTTCCACTATGGAATCTCAATCCTCTGAAGCAAACTGCCCGGTCTCTGATGCTCGTACTTCACCTACTGACAATTTAGGCACCAAGCTACAAATCCCACTATGTATTTCTTCATCCTCCTCCACCAATAGTGCTTCCTCAAGTCCTAATAAATATTTGTGGCACCCGGATAAATGGAATACCACGAGCTATGGGCCTCCTCAAGAATCAAATCACGTAGTCCATCCACATTGGGCACAAAAATCTGACCCTACATTTGCAACACCCCATAATCTCCAATAGTATCCTCATTGGAATCATCGTGCTGAACCGTGTCCTTAAGGACAAGTAAATGGGGATCATCATACTGACGCTCTATGATGCGATCATATAAGGAAGACCGAGAAACCACACAAGCTAGAAACTGACTAGGCTTCGAAACATCTAACCTCACGAACTGATTGGACAAGGCCTGAACATCTGAAGCAGGTGGTCTCTTACCAACAACAATAAAGGCAAGGCTACCATACTCACCGACTTTTTAATCAAGGCATCAGCCACCACATTCGCATTCCTGGGATGTTACAAAATGGTAATGTTGTACTCCTTTAGCAGATCCAGTCATCTCTGCTTCCTCTAATTTAGATCCTTTTTTTTAAACAGGTGTTGGTGATCCATAAATACCTCAGGAGACACACCTTAGAGATAATGCCTCCAAATCTTCAATGCATGAATGATGGCTGCCAACTCAAAATCATGAAAATGGTAGTTCTTCTCATGAGGCTTCAACTGACGCAAAGCATAAGCAATCACTCTACCCTCCTACATCAATACACATCCAACACCATTTCGAGAAACATCATAATACACTATATAAGAGCCTGGCGCAGAAGGAAAAACTAGAACTGGAGTTGTGGTCAAGGCAATCTTGAGCTTAAGAAATCTCTCCTCACACTCATCCAGCCACCTGAATGGAGCACCCTTGGGTGTCAATCTAGTCAAAGGTGATGCAATGGACAACAAAACCCTCCACGAAGCGATGATAATATCCGGCAAGCCGAGAAAACTCCAAATCTCAGTAGTTGAAGACAGTCTGGTCCACAATAATGGTATCGCTCACCGAGGTAGATACATGAACAAGTGAAACTAAGGACTGACGGGGCATATCCAAATAACGAGTAAAATAGGATGATACATAGGAATAAGTAGAACCAGGGTCAAATAATGAGGAAGCATCTTTGTGGCACACTGAAACAATACATTTGATCACTGCATCTGAAGCAACATCCTTTGAACTAGCAGGAATAGCAATGGCCCTCTAGGGAGACCTTTAGCTTCCTGAGCCCCACCCCGAGCTGGCTAGGCAGGTAATGAAGTAACTGGTGCGGAAGTCACCACCTCACCCATCTACTGAACTAGACCTCCAAAACAACGAGGACACTATCTCCACGCATTCCCAAAATCCCCGCACTCGAAGCAACTCTCCGCTGGTGATGGGGACTAAATCGGGCCTCGAGAACAAGATAAATGCAAGAAGGACCTGGCACAGATGAACCTTGAACCGATGGGAGAGAACTGAGATATGCCTGACCCGGACGGGCACTGTATGAACCATGTCTAGCTTATGTGCCGCGATGAATCGAATGAGCCATCTGAGCGAGACTGCAATGACAACCCTTGTTGTGGTAGGACTGACCCCTCCTAGAAGGAACACCGCCAAAACCATCGAGAAATATCAACCACCTCATCGAACCTAACACCAAATGTATTCTCCCGAGTCATAGCAAAGCGCAGTCCATATCTGATGCCATTAATGAACCACCTAATCCTCTTCTTCTCTATGGGAACCAACCAGATTGCATGACAAGAAACCTTTGAAAACCTCATCTTGTGTTGGGCCACGGAAATACTCTCCTGGCGTAGCTACTTAACATACCTATGCAACTCCCCCTATGGGTCGATGGCACAAACTTCTCAAAGAAAAGAACGAAAAAGGTGCAGCATCGGCTGGCCTACTTTTCTCATAGGCCTCCCACCATCTAAAGGCTACCCCCGTCAGTTGAAACATAGTAAATGAGAACCCACTAGTCTCCAGAATACCTGTTGTGCGAAGAATCAGCTGGCATCTATCCATGAAGTCCTGAGTTACCTCTGACTCATTCCCACTGAATGTTGGAGGCTTCAGCCTATCAAACATCTCCTCCCTTCTGCTCCGCATCATTCATAATGGGACCCATATGGGCCTGAACTGCAACATGTTGGGCTGGTAGTACCCCCGATGTCTGAAGTCCCTGCATCACCTGCTCTAAAGTACGGGCGGCGTTTTATCACCTCCCCCAGCCTGAGAAGTAGCTGGTGTGGCCAGAACTGAAACCACTTGAGCAAGGCTAGTGCAAACAGCCAATATCTGGGCCACACCCTCCTAAAGTCCTAGAATCATGATTGGCACAACCGGTGCCTGAGTTGGTCCCACCAGCTCAATCGCATCTGGAATCTGCTCCTGGGTGGGAACATTTGGTGGTCCACATGTGCTTCTCTAGCTATTGTATGAGTTGCACCTCGACCTCTACCGTAGCCCTAGCCTTTCGTGGCCAAAACTTGTGGTAGCGGTGGCCGTCAGCCTGGTCTGATAGCACGTGTCCTCACCATTGATGAGATAATAAAGGAACAGGAGTTTAGTTTCCGGAATCAACAAATTTGAACGAAAAGAATACAAGAAAGTGAACTTTTCCTAATGGTTCGACAACCTCTCAAAGATTAGTACAGACGTCTCAGTATCGATCCACAAGACTCTACTAAACTTGCTTATGGCTCATGAGACCTATGTAACCTAGGCTCTGATACCAACTTGTCATGACCCAAATCTAACATGTCGTGATGGCGGCTATCACAATACTAGGGAAGGCGACAATCACAATAAACCACGCATCTTTAAATTTGGAAACATAATTAAATAAGCTAAGAGTAAAACCTTATAAATACTGATAAGAAAATATCGTGACTCAATACAATATCCCCAAACAACCGGGTGTCACTGAGTAAATGAACATCAAAATGACAACATAGTCTGACTACTAGAAACACTATCTAGAAAGATAGAATAGTAAAAAATTACTGAAAAGAAGGAGAGTCAAGGTGTCACAACCCCAAATCCTAAGCTGGTCATGATGGCGCCTATCATGGAACTAGGCTAGCCAACCATTTCAGATTATCAATATATCCCAAAATTTAGCAAATTTTTAAAAATATCAAAAGGAGATAAACAAATACACACTTCCCCAAAACCTGGAGTCAACTATCATAAGCATCTAAGACTGAAAATACAATGTACAACAATGACTTGTTACGACAAAAGTCTAGGGTACAAAAGACCAAAAGAAACTATAATCTGAGGGAAACAAAGGAGGTGAGCTGGGGACGCTGAGCAGCTACCTCAATCCTCGAACAACTCCAAGCTCGTCCGAAAATCAACTAATGGGATGGTACGGTACCTGGATGTGCACACAGAGATGCAGGGAGTAACGTGAGTACGCCAACTGTAAGTAATCAATGTAACTAAAAACTTGAGTGTAGTGACGAGCATTTAAATCATGTAAATCCATGTAATGAATAACACTGTAAATGAATAAATCAAGTAAGAAATCTACATTTCCGAATGTTTCATAAAAACTTCGGTTTCCATTTAAAAATTTCGTAAGAAAACTTTTATCCAACATTTATTATCAGAGGCTCATTGTAAAGAAGAGTGAAAACAACATTTTCATAAAATATAAGCCCCTCGGGCACAATATCACTCACAATAAGGTCTCTCGAGCAAGCCTCTCAGTCACTCGTGACTCCACTATCAGTATCTCATGCTCTCACTTAACACTCGTACTCGGCAAGTACCATGAACACACATAACTATGGTGGTGGGCGGCCCGCTACCACTATATATATATATATATATATATACCGCTGCGGCATGCAACCCGATCCATATATATAACATATATTGCTGCGGCGTGTAGCGTGGTCCATATAATAGTCGACTGCGCTCACTGGGGGTGTACAGACTCCTGGAAGGGCTCATTCAGCCCAAGCGCTATATCTGTTGCCGCGTGTAGCCCGATCCAATATGTATATTGTTGCAGCGTGCAGCCCGATCCATATATAACATATATTGTTGTGGCGTGCAGCCCGATCCATATATATATAATCTATATAGATGCGGCGTGCAGCCCAACCCACATATAATATATAACACATATATTGTTGCGGCATGCAGACTGTCCCATAATTATCCTCACATACTCGGCTCTCAGCGGGACTCAGTCACCCTCACAAGCCACTTGGGCAATTTATCTCGACTTACGGGACTCAGCCCAAAATACTTTTCTGAGTTTTCAAAGTAATGTGATAACAGTAAAAATAACAGTAAAAATAACAACAATTAGGAAACAATGACTGAGTTCACAATTTACTAACACGATAGTGGTAGAATAGTGTAAAAGTACCCCTGAGGGTCTAAACATGTCGGCACAAGGCCCCAAACATGGCTCACAGCCCATAACAAGTATGAACTTCTAAAATAAAGGATGTCGGGAGGTTTCAAATCGAATACGCCGCTTAATAGTCGCTACGGGACGGACTAAGTCACAATCCCTATTGGTGCACGCCCCCACGCTCGTCACCTAGCATGTGTGTGACCTCATTTATCAACACAATATCAAATAACGGGGTGTCATACCCTCAGATTTAGAGTTACAATTGTTACTTACCTCAAGACAGCCCAAAAGCTACTCCGTGATGCGCTTGGCCCTCGAATTGGCTCATGATTGCTCCGAATCTAACCAAAACTGGATTAACATCATCAATATATACTAAAGGAACACAACCCAATCAAAAATTATCAATTTATACAAAATTCTCGAAATTTTTCCAAACTCGAGCCCAAGGCCCACGTCTCGGAATTCGATAAAATTTTCATCACTAGAAACCTCGTTCCCTTAAGAGTCTACCCATACCAAATTTATGAAAAT
>ML429714.1:0-13298 GCA_005239525.1 Nicotiana knightiana
ACTGCCCGTAGGTCTGAGGATGAAACGCTGTGCTTAACTCGACTTGAGTACCCAACTCTCTCCGTACGGCTCTCCAAAACTGAGATGTGAACTGAGTTCCTCTATCGGAAATGATAGAAACTGGAACCCATGCAATCGGACAATCTCCCTTATATAAATCTCAGCTAACCTCTCCGAAAAATAAGTAGTACCAACAGGAATGAAGTGCACGGACTTGGTCAGCTGATCCACAATAACCCATAGAGCATCAAACCTCCTCGAAGTCCGTGGGAGTCCAACTATGAAGTCCATGGTGATCTGCTCCCACTTCCACTCCGGAATATCAAATCTCTAAAGCAATCCACCTGGTCTCTGGTGCTCATACTTGACCTGCTGACAGTTGAGACACCGAGCCACAAACTCAACAANCCGGACCCAAACCAACTAACCCAACACAACAAAAACAGGCTAGCAATATATAACAAATGCAGAAATGGGGGAAATGGGGTATATCTCACGGAACGACCGGTCGGGTCATTACATCCTCCCCCTCTTAAACAAACATTCATCCTCGAACGAGTCCAGAAACATACTTGGAGTCTCGAATAAGTGAGGATATCTGTCCCGCATCTCCCGCTTGGTCCCCCAGGTGGCATCCTCCACCGGCTGCTCTCTCCACTGAACCTTCATTGAAACTATATCCTTAGACCTCAACTTCCTGACCTGTCGACCCAAAATAGTCACTCGCTCTACCTCATATGACATGTCACCCTCGAGTTGAACCGTGTTGAAGTCCAAAACATGAGACGGGTCACCAACGTACTTCTGGAGCACCGAAACATGGAATACCGGATGAATACTTGATAAAATGGGAGGCATAGCAAGCCTATAAGTCACCTCCCCAACCCTCTAAAGCACCTCAAATGGCCCAATGAACCTGGGACTCACCTTCCCCCTCTTCCCGAATCTCACAACACTCTTCATGGGCGACACCTTCAGCAACACCTTATCCCCAACAATGACAGACACGTCTCGGACCTTCCAGTCTGCATACTCTTCTGCCTAGACTACGCCGTGTGAAGCTGCTCCTGAATCAACTTCGCCTTACTCAATGTATCTTGAACCAAGTCTGCCCAATAGCCTAGTCTCCCCCGGCTCGAATCAACCAACCGGAGACCTGCACCTCTTACCATATAAAGCCTCATACGAAGCCATCTGAATACTCAACTGATAGTTGTTATTATATGCAAACTCCGCTAGTGGTAGAAACTGGTCCCATGAACCACCAAATTAAATCACACAAGCACGCAGCATATCCTCCAAAATAAGAATGGTACGCTCCGACTGCCCGTAGGTCTGAGGATGAAACGCTGTGCTTAACTCGACTTGAGTACCCAACTCTCTCCATACGGCTCTCCAAAACTGAGATGTGAACTGAGTGCCTCTATCAGAAATGATAGAAACTGGAACCCCATGCAATCGGACAATCTCCCTTATATAAATCTCAGCTAACCTCTCCGAAAAATAAGTAGTACCAACAGGAATGAAGTGCACGGACTTGGTCAGCTGATCCACAATAACCCATAGAGCATCAAACCTCCTCGAAGTCCGTGGGAGTCCAACTAACAACTCCATGGTGATCTGCTCCCACTTCCACTCCGGAATATCAAATCTCTAAAGCAATCCACCTGGTCTCTGGTGCTCATACTTGACCTGCTGACAGTTGAGCCACCGAGCCACAAACTCTACAATATCCTTCTTCATCCTCCTCCACAAAAATGCTCCCCCAAATCCTAATACATTTCCGCGACACGCAGATGTATGGAATACCGCGAACTATGAGCCTCTACTAGAATCAAATCTCGAAGCACAGCTGCATTGGGCATGCAAATCTTGCCCTGCATCCTCATGACCCCATCATCACCAATAACCACATCCATGGCATCGCTTTGACGGACCCTGTCCTGAAGAACAAGCAAATGTGGATCATCATACTGGCGTGCTCTAATCTGATTGTAAAGAGAAGACCTGGAGGATACACAAACCAACACCCGCGGGGGCTCTAGTAGATCCAATCTCACTAACTAACCCGCTAAGGCCTGAGCATCAAGGGCTAATGGCCACTCTGCTATTGGAAGGTAGGCTAGACTCCCCAAACTCTCTGCTCTACGACTCAAGGCATCAGCCACTACATTGGCCATTCCCAAATGATATAAGATAGCGAGGTCATAATCATTGAGAAGCTCTAACCATCTCCACATACGCAAATTCAAGTACTTTTACCTCAGCAGTACTGCAAACTACGATGATCGGTGAAAATCTCACACTGCACTCCATACAAATAATGCCGCCAGATCTTCAAGGCATGTACAATGGCTGCTAACTCAAGATCGTGCACTGGATAATTCTTCTCGTGATCCTTCAATTGTCTAGATGCGTAGGCAATCACCCTACCGTCCTGCATCAATACCGCTCCTAAACCAACTCCAGAAGCATCACAATACACTGTGTAAGAACTCGAACCAGTAGGCAAAACTTGTACCGAAGTGTTAGTCAATATTGACTTGAGCTTCTGAAAGCTCTCCTCACACTCATCAGACCATCTGAATGGAGCACCCTTCTAGGTCAATCTGGTCAAAGGCGAAGCAATAGAAGAAAATCTCTCCACAAAGCAACGGTAATATCTCGCCAAACCAAGGAAACTCCTAATCTCTGTAGCTGAGGACGGTATGGGCCAACTCTGCACCGCCTCTATCTTCTTCGGATCAACTTGAATACCCTCACTAGACACCACGTGCCCCGAGAAAGCTACCAAACCAAGCAAAAACTCACACTTGGAGAATTTCGCATAAAGCTTCTCCTCCCTCAACCTTTGTAACACAACTCTCAAATGCTGAGCATGCTCTTTCTGGCTACAAGAATAAACCAGGATGTCATCAATGAAAACAATGACGAAGGAACCAAGGTACGGCTGTAACACGTTGTTCATCAATTGCATGAACGCAGCTGGGGCATTGGTCGGCCCAAATGACATAACCAAGAACTCATAATGACCATATCTGGTCCTGAAAGCAGTCTTCGGAATGTTAGAATCCCGAATCTTCAACTGATGATACCCAGATCTCTAGTCAATCTTGGAAAACACTTTGGCTCCCCGAAGCTGGTCAAACAAATCATCAATGCGGGGCAAGGGATACCGGTTCTTCACTTTAACCATGTGCAGCTGCCGATAATCAATACACATACGCATGGACCTATCCTACTTCTCCACGAACAACACCGGTGCACCCTAAGGTGACACACTAGGCCGAATGAACCCCTTATCCAGGAGTTACTGAAGCTGCTCCTTCAATTCCTTTAGCTCCGTCGGTGCCATACGATAAAGTGGAATAGAAATATGCTGGGTGCCTGACACTAAGTCAATACCAAAATCAATATCCCTGTCAGGTGGCATGCCTGGAAGGTCTGCAGGAAACACATCCAGAAAGTCACGGACCACAGGAATTGAATAAATAGCGGGAGTCCCACCACTAACATCCCTCACAAATGGCAAATATGATAAACACCCTTTCTCAACCATGTGCTGAGCCTACAGGTAGGAAATCACCCTGCTAGGCATATACTTAGAAGAACCTCTCCACTCAACCCTCGGACTCCATGGCATAGCTAATGTCATGGTCTAAGCATGACAATCAAGAACAGCATGGCACGGAGATAACCTGTGCAGCCTGCTCAGGTACCCGGGCAGCTGGAGTCTGATTGCCTCCCCCGGCCTGAGCTGTGGTGGTAGTAGAAGACATGGCGACTACCTGAGCTAAACTGGTGCACACTGTTAATATCTGAGACAGGGTCTCTTGAAGACCCGGAATAACCATACGCACTGCTAGTGCCTGCCTGTCCCACTGGAGCACCATCGGCGGGAACCTAATCATGATCAATAGGGGGATCTTGTGGTACTGCCCCAGTTGTTGCGCGGGCTGCCCCCTACCTCTACCATGGCCTCAACCGCGACCTCAACCTCTAGCTGGTCTAGTCCGTGAATGGTTACTCTGATCGGTATGGCGTGTCCTCACCTTCTGTGAGAGAATGTAACAACATAAGTTCAGATTTCAAGAATTAATAGATCAGCACGAAAGAGTTCAAGAAAGATAGAAATGTTTCCTAAAAGTTCGGCAACCTCTCGAAGATAAGTAGAGATGTCTCCGTACCGATGTGCAAGACCTACTAAGCCAGCTCATGACCATTGAGTCCTATGTAACCTAGGCTTTGATACCAAAATGTCATGACCCCAAATCCTAAACCGGCCGTGATGGTGCCTATCGTGGAACTAGGCTAGCCAATAACCACATGTTCACAATTTCTTTCAAAATCCCAATCAAATTCCAAGCATTTCATATAATATACAGAGTTTATTAAATAATGTAGGCCAATATAGAGTGCCACCAACCCCAAAACCTGGAGCCAACATGTCATGAGCATCTAAGAAAAATAAGCCAAAAGGTATAATATTATAACACAAAACCTCCGAATAAATAGCTAGATACAACAAGAAGGGAAACAGAGATGCTCCAGACACTAAACATCTACCTCTATATCCAGAAATTCGGCTTCGCACGGAAATAAATGGCTAATGCTCAGTATCTGGACCTGAATCTGCACACAGGGGTGCAGGGAGTTATGTGAGTATGCCAACTCAGTAGTAATGAAAATAAATCAAGTCTAAGCGGCAAGGAAACACATAAAATCAATGTCATCAAATCACAATATACATAGCCTTACTTTCCAATAGTGTAAACATAGATATCCGAAATCATCATGCCTTAAAACCAACCTCAGAAAAGTCCTTTGAAAAATGATTATTTTCAACACCTCAGAGTTATAGGGTGCACCCCCTAAAATTTATCAGGCTCCACGCCTTCCACCAGGTTCTCCAGCTATTCTTCCATCCCAGCTGCTACCCCACCACCTCAGGCAGCTCGAGGTGGAGGTCGGGGAGGTCGAGGTCGCCCTAGATGGGGAGGCCAGGCCAGGTACTATGCTGTTCTGGCCCGGTCCGAGGCCATTGCTTCAGATTCAGTCATTATAGGTATTGTTCCTATTTGCCATAGGGATGCATCGGTATTATTTGACCCAGGCTTTACATGTTCATATGTGTCTTCCTATTTTGCTGCACATCTGGGGATAGCCCGAGACTCTTTGAGTTCCCCTGTTTATGTTTCTACTCCAGTGGGAGGTTCTCTTGTTGTGGACCGCGTATATCGGTCATATTTGATTACTATCAGTAGTTTTGAGACCAGAGCTGATTTGCTGCTACTCAGTATGGTAGATTTCGATGTTATATTGGGTATGGACTGGCTGTCTCCCTATTATGCTATTCTTGAATGTCACGCCAAGACCGTGACGTTGGCTATGCCAGGATTTTCGAGGTTAGAGTGGATATGTTCCTTGGAGTATACTCCCCGCCGAGTCATTTCTTTTCTTAAGGCTCAGTGGATGGTTGGAAATGAGTGTGATGCATATTTGGCTTATGTAAGAGATGTTAGTACTGAGACCCCTACAATTGAGTCAGTTCCAGTTGTCAGGGACTATTCTGATGTATTTCCAGCTGATCTTCCGGGTATGCCACCCGATAGAGACATTGATTTTGGCATTGACTTGTTGCCGAGCACTCAGCCCATTTCCATTTCTCCTTATCACATGGCTCCTCATGAGTTGAAGGAGCTGTTACAGGAGTTTCTTGAGAGGGGATTCATCAGGCCCAGTGTATCACCTTGGGGCACTCCGGTATTATTTTTGAAGAAAAATGATGTCTCGATGCGTATGTGTATTGACTACCGGCAGTTGAATAAGGTGACAGTGAAGAATAGGTACCCATTGCCTCACATTGATGATCTATTTTACCAGTTACAGGGTGCTTGGGTTTTCTCCAAGATTGATCTACGTTCTGGTTATCATCAGTTGAAGATTTGGGAACCTGATATCTCGAAGACTGCCTTTAGGACCAGATATGGCCACTATGAGTTCCTTGTTATGTCATTTGGGCTGACCAATGCCCCAGCAACCTTCATGCACCTGATGCACAACATATTTCAGCCTTATCCTGATACTTTCATCATTGTGTTCATGGATGACATTCTGGTATATTCTAGGTCCCAGGAGGACCATAAGCAGCACTTGAGGATCGTGCTTCAGATATTGAGGGAGAAGAAGTTGTATGCCAAGTTTTCTAAGTGTGAATTTTTGCTTGATTCGGTGGCATTCCTAGGCCACGTGGTGTCCTCGGATGGGATCAAAGTAGATCTGAAGAAGGTGGAGGCGGTTCAGAGTTGGCCCAGACTGTCCTCAGCTACTGAGATCCACAGTTTCCTCGGTTTGGCTGGGGTATTATCGCCGTTTTGTGGAGATATTTTCATCCATTTCAGCGCCTATGACCAGACAGACCCAGAAGGGTGCACCTATTATATGGACTGAGGAGTGTGAGGAGATCTTTCATAAGCTCAAGACAGCCCTGACTACAGCTCTTGTGTTGGTTTTGCCTACCGGTTCCAGATCCTATACTGTTTATTGTGATGCTTCGAGGATTGTCTTGGGAGCGGTGTTGATGCAGGACGGTAGGGTGATTTCCTACGCGTCCAGGCAGTTGAAGGTCCATGAGAAAAATTACCCTATGCATGATCTCGAGTTGGTAGCGATTGTTCAGGCCCTGAAGATATGGCGTCATTATTTATATGGTGTTCCCTGTGAGATATTCACGGATTACCAGAGTTTTCAGCATATATTCTGGTAGAAGGATCTAAAATTTGCACCAGCGCAGGTGGTTGGAGTTGCTAAAGGACTATGATATCACCATATTATACCACTCAGGGAAGGCCAATATGGTGGCTGACGCCTTGAGTCACCGGGCAGAGATTTTGGGGAGTTTGACATACCTTCATGCAGCTGAGAGGCCTCTAGACTTAGATGTTCAGTCCTTAGCCAGTCAGTTCCTGAGATTGGATCTTTTTGAGCCTTTCGGGGTATTAGCTTGTGTGGTTGCTCGATCTTCCCTTCATGACCGTATCCGAGAGCGCAAGTATGATGATCCCCACCTTTTGGTTCTTCAGGATAGAGTCTGGCGGGGTGATGCAAGAGATGTGACTATAGGAGAGGATGGGGTGATGAGGATCCAGGGTCGTATATGTGTGTCCAACATAGATGGGCTTCAGGAGTTGATTCTTGAGGAGGCCCATAATTCGCGGTATTCCATCCATCCGGATACCGCGAAGATGTACCAGGATCTGAGACAACACTATTGGTGGCGCATGATAAAGAAGGATATAGCAGAGTTTGTAGCCAAGTGTCTCAACTGTCAGCAAGTCAAATGTGAGCATCAGAGACCGGGACGGTTACTTTAGAAGATTGAGCTTCCAGAGTGGAAGTGAGAGCGGATCACCATGGACTTTGTGGTTAGACTTCCTCGGACTTTGAGGAAGCATGATGCTATTTGGGTGATTGTGGATCGGCTGACCAAATCAGCCCATTTCCTTCCAGTACTGAATACATACTCATCGGAGAGGTTGGCTGAGATTTATATCAGAGAGATTGTTCGCCTCCACGGTATTCCAGTATCTATCATTTCATAGAGAGGTACACAGTTCACTTCACGGTTCTGAGAGCCGTTCAACAGGACATAGGCACCAGGGTAGAGTTGAGCACACCATTCATCCTCACATGGATGGGCAGTCTGAGCACACGATTCAGATCCTCGAGGATATGCTTCGTGCCTGTGTGATGGATTTTGGAGGGTCATGGGATCGATTCTTGCCTCTTGCAGAGTTTGCTTACAACAACAGCTACTAGTCCAGCATTCAAATGGCGCCGTATGAGGCATTGTATGGTAGGTGGTGTAGGTCTCCCGTGGGATGGTTTGAGCCGGGCGAGGCCCGATTGTTAGGTACAGACTTGGTTCAGGATGCCCTGAAGAAGGTGAAGGTGATTCAATAGAAACTTCGCACCACTTAGTCCAGGCAGAAGAGCTATCCGGATCGGAAGGTTCGTGACTTGGCATTTATGACTGGTGATCGGGTTTTGCTTCGGATATTGCCTATGAAGAGCGTCATGAGGTTTGGGAAGAAAATCAAGCTGAGTTCGAGATTTATTGGCCCTTTTGAGGTGTTGCAACGTGTTGGGGAGGTTGCTTATGAGCTAGACCTGCCTCCCAGCCTAGTAGGGGTGCATCCGATGTTCCACGTCTCCATGCTCCGGAAGTATCACGGTGACCCGACTCATATCTTCGATTTCAGCTCAGTCCAATTGGACAAGGATCTATCATATGTGGAGGAGCCTGTGGCTATATTGGACAGGTAGGTCAGAAAGCTCAAGTCAAAGGATATTGCATAAGTAAAGGTTCAGTGGAGGGGTCAGCCAGTCGAGAAGGCGACTTGGGAGACTGAGCTGGATATGCAGGGTCAGTACCCTCATCTTTTCCCGGCTCCAGGTATGTTTCTATGCTCGTTCGAGGATAAATTATTTTCTTAAGAAGGGGAGGATGTAACAACCTGGTCGGTCATTTTAAGAATTTGCGCCCCGATCCCCTATTTACCACTTCTCCCATGTCTATTTATGTTATTATAACTTTTCGGTGCGTTGATTGATGAAATCCGGGGTGATTTTTGACACATAGTCCATAAATGTGGATTTTAGCTTTAGAAATCTGGTCGTAGCTAGAGTTGTGTGAAGACGGATCCAGAATGGAAATCCGTCGACTTCGTTAGCTCCGTTGGGTGGTGTCGGGGTTTGGAGCGTACTCGGAATGTGTTTTCGAGGTCGGTTGTGGATTTACGCTTGAATTGGCGAAAGTTAGAAATTCGGCGATGTCGGCCGATAGGTGAGATTTTGAAATCGGACGACAGCAGGTCTGTAATGTCGTTTATGACATGTGTGCAAAATTTGAGGTCATTTGGATGAGTTTAGACGCGTTTCGGCATCAGATGTGAATTCTAGAAATTTCCTAAGTTCTTAGGCTTGAATCTATGCATAATTGATGATTTTGATGTTACGGTATGCGTTTTTAAAGCTCGACCAAGTTTGAATAAGGTATTAGGGTTGGTTGGTAGGTTTGGTTGAGGTCCCGGGGGCCTCGGGTGTGTTTCGGGTGCCCAAACGGGCATATTTTGGCCTAAGTCCTTTGCCGGTTTTCTGGTTTTACAGCAGCAGATAAGTGTTCTCTGCGATCACATGAATCAGTCCGCGATCGCGTAGTGTTAGATGGAGGTGGTCAGAGATTGTGCTTCGTGATCGCAGAAGTCCAGCCGCGATTGCATTGTTCTTGTCAGTTGGTCTCCGCGATCACACGCCCATGATCGCGATCGCATAAGGTATACTGAGGCTGGGGGAGGTGCAGTGTTTTACTCTATGCGGTCGTGTGGCCTCAGACGCGATCGCATTTCTGTAGATTAAGAAGGTCCGTGATCGCAGACCTTTAATCGCGACCGCGATGAAGGAATTTCAGGCGCGTGTTTCATTACTCTCCGCGATCGCGACTCGTTGTACGCGATCGCATAAGGCAAATTCCTGGGCAAAATATTAAAACCCCAAATCCGAGGGTTTATGCCATTTTCTTATTTTCGAATTTGATAGCTCGGGAAGGGCGATTGTTGAAGACTTCTGCACCTGGGTAACCTGGGTAAGTGATTCTATCTATTATAGATCAAATTTCATGATTCCAATCTTAAATTCAACCTTTAATTTCGAAAATTATGGGAAAATGGGATGAACTTCATAGACTGAATTATTGAGTTTTGGATGGGTATTTGACCTCCGATTTGAGAGATTCTTATATGGTTAGACTCGTGAGCAAATGGGTGTCTGGAATATATAAATTTTACCCAATTTCGATATGTGGGCCCGAGGGACTTTTTGGACGAATTTCCTAAATTCGCGTATTAGCTTATAAAGAATTAGCTATTTTGTTCCCTTGAAGTGATATTTACACCATGCAATCGATTTGAATATATTTGGGCCACCTGGAGTAAGATACTCGTGGCAAGAGCTTGGTATTGAGTTGATTAGCGTAGTCCAGGTAAGTGGGTTGCCTAATTCTATGTTGGGGATCTTCCCTTAGGCACTTTTATACTGATTTTGTTCTATGGACGGTGTGTATGCGAGGTGACGAGTGCGTACACAGGTCATTGTTGCTAAAATCCTATTTTCTCCCATGAAAACGCTCATTTTCATTCATATATTACTATTTCCTATCTTAATTGAGTAGATAGCCTAAGTGTAAGCATGCCTACCTGTTCTGACTTGATTTCCTCTTATTTGCTACTAGTCACATCATGATTAGGTAGTTTTACTCTATCCTCACATGTTGTTTTTCCTGGATTGTTTACTTAATCCATAATTGACATACTTCTGTTTTGCATATTTAAATTGGAACTACGGACCGAGATCCGGAAGCTTTTCCTCTATACTGCATTTCATATTTAAATTGGGACTATGGACCGAGATCCGGGAGCTTTCCCCCTGTACTGAAATGTATATTTAAATTGGGACTACAGACAGAGATCCGGGAGCTTTCCCCATGTACTGCATAGCATATTTAAATTGGGACTACAGACTGAGATCCGGGAGCTTTCCTCGTGTAATGCATTGCACATTTATTGTTGAGATATATGATGTACTGAGCCGAGGGCTCTCTTTATGTTATTAAATCTTTCCATTATCGTTAACCCTGTTTACCATTGCTTGTCTATCTCTCACTATTTTAAAATGGTATATTGACTTGTTTTACAAACTCAGTAGGGACTCCACCTAACTGCGTCACTACTTGACTGGGGTTAGGCTTGGCACTTACGGGGTACCAAATGTGGAGTACTCACGCCCTTTCCTGCGCATGTTTTCCCCATGTGCAGATCCAGGTACCAGCACTTAGTATCGTGGCTAGGAGTTGTCTACCAGCAGCCAGGAGACGAAGAGGTAACTCTGCCGCGTCCGCAGAATCCCATGAGTCCCCTTCTACTCTAGCATAGGCATACAAAGACTTGTACATTTTCCCGATGTTTCATTCTATAGAGCCATATTTGTTAAAGAACTTGTGACTATGGTGACGTTCTGGGTTTTGGGAAGTAAGACTGTATATGCGGAGTAGCTACGTAATATCTATTTGATATCCGTTATGACTTTATTTTATTGATTCTGCTATTTCCCGCAAATTCTAGGCTTACCTAGTCATAGAGACTAAGTGCCGTCACGATACCTTTCGGAGGGTAAATTGGGTCGTGACACGAGTGTGTGTGTGTAGCTACTATTATGTTTATTTCGGGGGAGTTTAGGATCCACAAGCATGCTTTACGTTCCGTATCTTGTAATCTAAATGATAAATTTTGAATTTCTTGGCATCATCGAGTTAATTAAATGGATATCTAAGAAGGTCACCTATCATTATTTAATTTATTAGTTTTTCCTTGGAGAAATATTCCCAAATAAACCCCTGCTTTTACTACTGAATGTGTGTATATATGAGTACCTGAGTCGAATGTATAATTCGCGAGCGGGGTAACTCTATTATTTATTTTGACTGCGTCGCATGTACGATTCGCGAGCGGTGGTAATAGATGCATCTATGGTTCGCGTCGTTCGAGGAAGAACATTTGTTTAAGAGATGGAGAATGTAACGACCTGACAAGTCATTTTGTGTTCTAGAACCCCGTGCCTCTAAATGAGACTTCCCGTATTTGCTTTTACTAATTTAGTAACTTGCGGGGGTGGTTGGCTCGGGATTTGGAGAAGTTGGGGTGGTATAGGAACACTTAGTTCCTTAAGGTTAGCCTTAAAGGTCAAGTTTGACTTCGGTTAACATTTTTAGTAAATGACCCTGGAATTGAGATTTGAAAGTTCCAGTAGGTTCGTATGGTGATTTCGGACTTGGGTGTATGTTCGGAACGGGTTTTGGATGACCCGGGAGCGTTTCAGCGCCAAATAGTGGAATATAATTCTTAAAGTTCAAAAATTGAGGTTTGGAACGTGTTTTTGTGTTATCAAGGTCCAAACGGAATTTCGAGACCAGGAATAGTTCCGTCATGTCATTTATGACTTGCTCGTAAAATTTAGTGTCATTCCGAGTAGTATAGGTATGTTTCGGCATGTTGTAAGGGAATTCAAAAATTTAAAGTTCTTCAGTTGGATTTAGTTGGTTTTGGGGTATGATTCTTGGATTTAGTGTTTTTTCAGACGTTCCGAAGGCTCGAGCGAGTCCATATTATGATTTAGAACTTGTTGGTATATTTGGACATGGCCTCCAATGGGCCCGAGTGCCTTTCGGACATCGCGCGAGGAAAACCAAGCTCTAAAAGAGCTGCTGGTGCGTCAGACCTGATGCGACCGCACTTGCGAAGGACCAGCCACAGGTGCGAGACCGCAGAAGAGGTCGAAGCCTCGCAAGTGTGGCCTTAGAGGAGCTGCCCAATTTTCACATGAGCGGGCCTTTTCCCACAGAACCGGAGCCACAGGAGCGGGCTCTGTTTCGCAGGTGCGACCCCTCGCCTTCTTCTCCTCTTCCGCAGATGCGAGCACTGGCTCGCAGATGCGAGACCGCATGTGCGGTCATCGAGCCGCAGGTATGAAAGTCTTGAGGTAGTGAAATTGTTTTAAATGCGGGACTTAGACATTTTTAGGCCATTTCTTTTACATTTGGACATTTGGGGAGCTTTCAAAGGGGAGATTCGACCTAGAATCGTGAGGTAAGTTAATTCCTACTTAAAAGTGAGATTTATACTTGAGTTTTGGGTGGATTAAAACACAAAAATTATTAAAATCATGGGTTTAGAGTAAAAAAAACTTAGGGTTTTGAGAAAAATAAGTTTTAAACAAGAAATTTGTTACGGAATCATGCAAAAAATATATAATATTGATCCTTAGGTTATGGGTAACTATTTCCCTTGAAAATTTCCGGAATCCGAACATGTGAGCCCGGGGGTATATTTTAGGATTTTTCAAACAAGGTTGGGATAACCATTCAAATAGGAGAATTGTGGACTTTTGAATATAGATTTATTTATTTATATAATGTTTGGCTAGTTTCAAGATCTTGGGCGGCGAATTTGGAAATTCGGGGGCATTCTTGACTCGGGAAGTAGGCTTGAAGCGAGGTAAATCTCCTTTCTAACCTTGTAAGAGGGACTTGTCCCCATAGGTGAAATAATGAATTATATGCTACTATTTGTGGGGGGTCTACGTACGCACGAAGTGACGAGAGTCCGTGCGTAGATACTATAATTTTTATGTCGGGGGAGTTTAGGATCCACAAGCATGCTTTACGTGTCGTATCTTGTAATCTAAAT
>ML429715.1:549-27451 GCA_005239525.1 Nicotiana knightiana
AATCCACGTTAATACGATAATAGAATCAGACAATGCTGCTTGAAACTATTTATCCATATAAAAAGGAAAGTGAATCGTCCTACCAAAAGTCAAAACGACCTCGGGAGGTAACAACAGATGGTATGCCTAATGAGGAAAATCCGAGAAGAAGTAAACGTCAAAGGACATCTACTTCATTCGGTCCAGATTTTCTGACTTTTCTGCTAGAAAATGAGCCTCGAACCTTCAAGGAAGCAATGTCTTCCTCAGAAGCACAATATTGGAAAGAGGCTGTCAATAGTGAAATAGAATCCATATTGAGCAACCACACTTGGGAGCTGGTTGGTCTTCCTCCAGGTAACAAAAATTTGGGTTCTAAATGGATTTTCAAGAAGAAAATAAAAAATGACGGTACTATTGACAAATACAAGGCAAGACTTGTTGTCAAAGGATTTAGACAGAGAGAAGGTCTTGACTATTTTGACACATACTCGCCGGTAACGAGAATTACATCCATTCGGATGCTAATAGCGTTAGCCGCCTTGTATAGTCTTCAAATCCATCAAATGGATGTAAAAACGGCCTTCTTAAATGGTGATTTGGAAGAAGAAATTTACATGAACCAACCTGAAGGGTTTGTGGTTCCGGGAAAAGAAAAGAAGGTGTGCCGACTTGTTAAGTCCCTTTATGGACTAAAACAAGCACCCAAGCAATGGCACGCAAAATTTGACCAAACAATGTTGTCAAATGGCNAAAAGTTCAAAGGAAACCTACTTATCCAGATGTAATTAATCCTTACTTGCAAATCACACATCATCCATCTATGATCATTCTTGTTACATCCATTCCCATTTATGTGGGGAATTGTTGGACTTTAAGCATTGGGCTTAAAGACTTTAAGCATTGTGCTTAAAAGTCTAAGAGTGTGAATTGGAAAATGGTGGGAAATAAAATTGAGGGAAATGAAAATTTGAATCAAGTGAGCTTTTGTCATGAACTTTGTACCACATTGGTGAAAGACAACTACACTTGTGTGTATAAATATAGGATCACTTCTTAGAGCTCTTAAAAGGAGTTGAAGAGGATGTATCCTCACGCCGTTGTAGTCGCTCGCTCGGCTCGGCTTCGACTTCGGCTTCGACTTCGGATTTGTCAAATGATCGATAAGATTATTTTTTGGACAAAGTTTATTTAATTAATTATTTAATAATTAAATTAAATATTAGTTAGTTCATTAACGGAATTAACTGAAATCCAAAAACGCTGCCTTTGCTTGTTTTCCTTCCTGAACAGACACTTTATTTTCCTGAACAGACATCACACCTCTTCCAATAGTTGCCTATAGTTGCCTATAAATTCTGAGGCATGGCTTAATTTTCCAGACACTGAAAAACGAATTCCCATTCTGAATACTTCATTCTACCTTGCAGTCTCTCTCTCTCTCAAATTCGTAAGTGTGAGTTTGCTCCGTTCTTTGAGTTTGTTGGTATCCTGCAGTTTGTATTGCCACTGTTGCAGGAAGGTTATTCCGTTTCATCCTGGGAGGATTTAATCCATTACCTTGGCAAGTTGTGAGGGGGTTAAAATTCCTTAAGGACACACAAGAAAATTGTGGACTCGGAATATTTCTTATCGTTTATATATTTTTGTTTCTTCTAACAGTTCTTCTAATTTTCTAGTTTTAACACAGAGGCGATAATAGGGTGGTCAACTGACCATCCTTCGTTGAAAAATTACACTGTGTATACAGGTAAAGTATTAGATTTTAAAGGTTTATAACATATATTGAACACCCTTTCTCGAAGAATTTTTTTCACTTATTTCAAGTTTGAACACCCTTTAATAAATTTCTGACTTCGCAACTGGTTCCAGCATAATATGTTGGAAGTTCATACACAGGTGCACCGAACTCCAGTATATTATGTTGGATCGGTCTCTGTTGCAGTAAATTAGTGGCTATTTTTCAATGACTTGGCAAACGCTAGCTATTTTTCAATGACCAGTCCGAAAACTGGCTAGCCCGTGCTATTTTTATTAAATGGAGTAACAATCTTGTATTGGACAAAATATTCTAAAATATATATCGGCAAAAGTATTTCTGGAATTTACTTATATGTTTAAAGGAGTGTGATAATTGAGTACTCCCTTCGGCCCACTTTAATTGATTTTTGTCTATTTTTTGTGGTCCACGATATTTTTTTAGATATCAAGAGGGATTAACCTTTTTTTTTCAAAGTTGTCGATTTATTATATTTTTAATAAATAAATTAAAGTTAATTTAATCAATTTTATTGTTAATTAATGTAAAAAGTGATCATTAATATGTGGAAAAATAGTTAAAAAATCAATTAAAGTGAACCGAAGGAATGATATTGATGGCGTAAAAAATTAGTTACATAATTGGTGCCATCATATGAATAAAATACTATACGTTTGGTACGAACTCATGAATTAAAATAATTTTTTAACCACATTTGAGATTTCCCAAAAAATCTTTCCTTTTATTAACGATTCAAAAGTTCATCTATATGCGCACCAAAAAAAATGCTTATTTGCACGATATAAATTTTCGATAAAGAAGATTCAATTGAACTCTTACTTTCGCCTAGATCCGCCTCTTTAGACTATATATGGCTAATTGATCATATAAAATTAGTAACCTAGAAAGGTAGACAAGTAATTTGCTACTATAACAAATTAAATTACATCTATTATATATAAAAAAATTAAATTATCAGTGTATACATGATAATTGTTAGTGTTTGGAAACTGAGTTTAAGAAGAAGGATATATTACTATTGACAAAAGTAATTTTAAAATTTAAATTCGCGTGTAAAATTGAAACAGTGTTGTCTTTTGAGATGTATAATGTTTTTCCATGTAAACTAAAGAAAAAAAATAAAAATATTTTTCATTTTTAAGTAGTACATTGTAAAAAAAATTGCCTTTACCAAATTATCAGACTTTCTTCAGTTATTTACTAACCAATGATTACTCCCACATTGTTTATATTTATGCTTACAATTGGTTTCGGTGAAATTAGTAGTTTATTCATCGTACCATTCGATTTCGGATACGGCCATGTTAGATAAAGTTAAACAAACAGTTCTAATTCAGTTGGTGAATATCAACAGAGTTCTGAAAATAAATAACTTTCAATAGTTTACTAAGTATTTATCCAATCATGCTTCAAAAAATAATGAAAAAAACGCAAGCAACAGCTATTACAATCCCAGAAAGAATTAAGGCTGGGGCTCTGGATTACATATGGTCGTCACTTTTTTTTGGTTTCTCGCCCGATATTCGATATTCACATTGGGGCCCGACTAAATTCGGATTCGCGCCGGAAAGTCCCACATTGGGAGATAAAGCGCTTCCTAACAAACGCGACTCCATATGCAAGGTCTCGAACCCGAGACCTCTGGTTAAGGATGAAGGAGTACTTACTACTCCACCACAACAATTGGGTCGCTACTTTGGGTCAGCATTATCAATTCTTACTGTTACGTTGCTTATCCGTGGGACCTATATAGGTCATGGATTTGAGTCGTGAAAGTAGTCACTAAAGCTTGCATTACATTAGACTGTCTACATCACACCCTTTGGAGTGCGGCCAAGGGCGGATGCACATTTAACGAAGCGGCATCATGCGACACCGCTTCATTGGAATATTTTCTTAAATATATGTATTAATACTGTAACGAAACGAAAAAGTAAGAAAAAATGATACTACTTGACATAAGTTGTCTCTTGATGCCTTGGTTATGTATGTGCTTGATTTTGCTCTAAGTGGTTAGAGGTTTAAACCTTAACTAGAACATTTATTTTGCAAATATTCGAGAGAACTAAGGTTATTTCTTGTCTAGAAGTGTGATAATTAAAGTTATTATTCTCACTCTTCAATACATTTCGACACCGCTTATAAAAACTTCTATGTATACCCCTGGATGTGACCATTCCCTGGATCCAATGTGAACACGAGATACCTTGTGCACCAAGCTATCCAGTGTTATGTTGCTTCTTTGTATATCCATTCACAATATGGTGATAAATATTCTATCTGGCACAATTTGTTTGATGCATTTTGGAATTTGAGGTTAAATCTTTCAATTTTGACCGTCAATTCAGATATAAAATATTTTATTTTTTTAAAATAAAATTTAATATTTGAAAACTACATCAAAAATACTATAAATTACAACAACTAATAATTTAAAATATTTAAAACACACGAAAAAATCGTGTGATAAAAAAAATAGTTTGACTCTCGAAATTCAAAATGCATCGAACAAATACGGATGAAGGGAATATACTTTTATATTGTGCAAAATATTTTTAAATGATTTCTTTTTACCTTTTCTTTTTCCTTTTATTATTATTATTTTTTGCAACAAAGGTTTATGCATTTGACTAAATCTTCCAGTTGTTCTTAGTATCTTTATATTTCTCACAGAAGGGCTGGAATTTGTAAACAACACAATTTGTGCTCATCATCTACAGTTCTGTGCTCCCTAACCAAAAGGCAAACTCGAGAAGCCAACTACCATTGATATATAGTATCCGCAAATAGTTGATGTTGATTGAAACTCTGAATTATTTAAATTGAATTGTATTCTATGCTTTTGTTAGATTTCTTTTTTCATTTCGTAAAATTTTGTTTTCTTAAAGGTTTTGGTAGAATTGGTTGTCGTTTAATTAGTATACTTAGTTGTTGCTATTGTTGTACTTGGCTGTCCAAACCCAATAATGCTTGTCATTAATAGAAATACGTCAGGGACATATCAATTACCACATATACATTCCCAACTTACTGGTTCTTTGGGTGATGCTACTGAATTGAGGCTTCCCCATTTCCATATTAACTATGAGAGAGAAAACTATTTTCGTATGATTTATAGGTTACAAGTTCGAGTCATCGAAGACCCTTGAGGTGCGATTATTTCCCGGATCCTACGTGAAAGCTGGTTCAAGATGTGGGAACAGCCATTAATACTTACATTATGGTAGGCTATCACATCACACCTCTTGAGGTGCGACTCTTTATTGGACCCTGTATAAATGCGGAATATC
This sequence comes from Nicotiana knightiana, assembly GCA_005239525.1. NCBI lineage: Eukaryota > Viridiplantae > Streptophyta > Magnoliopsida > Solanales > Solanaceae > Nicotiana > Nicotiana knightiana. Next base: position 5,599 of record ML429715.1, read on the forward strand.
CTGTACACTGGACTGCCTTTTTTTAGAAAGGTAATGTAAATTTAAAGTTTAGCAGGCTTGGAAAATTAGATAATAAATTATTGAAACTAAAACTAACGTCTGAAATTTCTAATTGGACGCTTTTGATCTGTTAAATTGCTCACGTTCTTCAAATGCCACCTCATATCTTCGTATATAAAACTCACACCAATTCCTATTTATATATAGTCACTCTCTTTCTTCTTCTTACAGATAGTAATGCCCCTAAAGCAGATATCTTATTTATTCTTATCCTCAATTATACAAAGACCAATATATTTTGATCCAATGAGTTTTTGAGAATTTTTAAGATGTTGAAAACAAAATTGGAAAATGAATGTCCCATTATTTGTTAAAACTAGGAAACATCACCTATATGGGACAGAAGTGATAGTTCAATTTTCTTTTCTGGTTTGGACTGAATGACAAAAGTTAAGAAAGGAACTTGAAATGTCTCACTTGAGACTTGGGAGGAAGAATTTAACACCCCTCCTTCAAAAAAAAAAAAGTAAAGAGGAGAAAAACATACTGAATCTTTAACACATCTACTGGCAAATCTTACACTTTGGTTTTGGCAAACATACAACATTGGGAGCTTGTACATGCACACCCCCCACACCTATCAAATACCCAACACAGCTACATTTTGAAAATTTGATAATCTAAATTCTGAATTGCACAAGATATTGAGAAAACCATCTAATTGCTTATCTAATATATATGCACACCTTGGTGAGCCACAAGCTTCATAGAAGTTAGAGAACCACATCAGTCGGCATATGAACATGTTCTTATTCATCAAGTCCATATTCTTCTCCAAAGTATTTATCAACCAACTCGTTCGCCATGCTCCTGAGTTCTTCGTTTTCATGAAATTGGTATCTTTCCATTGCCTCAATACCATCTTCCCTTTCAACAAGCTTTGGCCCCTCTCCATTCGGCATTCCTCTCAAGACCTGTCAAAGAGAAGCGAAGCCTCTGAAGTTATCCCGAAACAATAATGGGCTCTTTATATAGTTAAAACTTAAAAAGCTTATCACCCATTAAGTATTTATGTCAACATATAGTTGAAACAACACAAGATAGCAAGTCAGCAGCTACAAGTTGTGCTCAAGTCAAGCAACAACACAGAAAACTAGTTAGACGTTAACTTGATGGTATTATGGATGTTCGAAATGAATAAATTATCCTCCTCCTTTCTCACTGCAGCATCACGCTGATTAGGTCTTGAATGAGACTGGAGTAAATATAAACAGTTGAACGTATAATCATCAGCAATTGTTATCCGTCCATGTAAATATAAACATAGGAGAGAGAGGGAAGTTGTTATATATCCAAGTAAATATAAACATAGGGGAGAGAGAGAGAAATCCTTTTTACTGCTTGCATTAAGATTCTCTTGGGGCAAATAAAACATAACCTCCATACTCCATTCACGGGAAGAAACAAATAGAAGATTGATCAACAACCAATATTATTCTGCTTACCATCTCAATGAATTGCAGCCCCAATCTTGCTGCCTCAACATCAGCAGATCTAACCAAATCCAGAAAACCAGTCAGGCATCCTCCACGAACAAGATTCACCAAGTGGTCCAGAATCACATTTGGTCTTCCAGAACCTTCAGCAGGGGCGACACAGATATTACCCAGGACATATGCTACCTCCTTTTTTATGTCAAATGCAGCTGTTGAAAGAAGATGTAAAAGAAGTGCCATAGCTTCGCTTGAATATATCAGCCGCTTATGCTCAACTGAACCAGCAGCTATGTTAGATAGCACCCAAGCAGCTTCCTGGAAAGTTCCAGAACTTCTAATAAACAGTATAACAATCTCTAAACAAAAAAAGATATAAAGATAAAGTACCAATAGGATACCTTCTTCAAGATACGGTGTTCACCTTTTAAGCATTTCACTAGTGCTTGGATGGCATTGCCTGGAAATAATTAAAGATGTCAGAGTTTTTGATGTTCATTTGCTTATAATTATTATATATTTTATATGACCAAAAAAAGAAGGGAAAAGTTACCAGTTATCTCATGCCCTGCAACAAGAACAACATTAGTAATATGCGTATCACCAGCCACAAGATTCCCCAAGCTCCGCAACACCTGATTAAACCATAGTTGTGAAAGACCCAACATTGAAGCGATAATATATACAACTACATACATTGATGAATGATCACATATCATGCTGATAGACAAAAAGATGCAGTCTTCCATCAGCAGAACTTACAGTAAAAGGAAAGCAGACAAAGAAATTTAATGATTTTTTTTTGACAAGTAAAGAAATTTAATGATTATTTACCATCCCAGCTCCGAAATGCCGTCAAAAGCATTACAGGATCTATTCCAGTTATAAGACATTTCTGCTTCAACTGTTCTTAGAGCAAAACCATATGTTTAATATGAACTAACAAGAGCAAGTGTGGTTCTTGCACATATCCCTCCCCTCCCTCACTCGGGGGGGTGGGGGGTTTCAAGCCTTCTACTCTGTGAGCCTGTGACCATAACTTTTTTTACTGTTGAGACCTCAATTTGGTTCCAGTTAGCCTCTTTTGATAAGAGAAAATTGACACGGACATAATATAAACTAGTGCAGTTGCCTCCGAAGGTTACATATATAATAATTCAAAATTTTAGTATTCACTAATCAAATAGTACAAACTAAGAGAGAAGAAATACTATTCAATAAAATTAGCCAATCAGGTTTCCAGGAAATATGCTTGAAGAGTTAACAACTTAATACATGTGAGTAAAGTTTCATGTGTCAACATCAGAAACTAGTGCAACCACTTTCCAGAATTTCTTCCTCCATATCATGACACAAATAATATACGTTACTATCTTATCCTCCGATTTCATAAGCAAAATATTAAGCTTGCAGCAAAAAAGGATCCAGTAAGAGCTACAGAAAACTATGTTGCTCGGACTCTCCAAAAGTGCTGCCGCACCCATGTTGGATCCTCCAGAAATGCACTAAATTTGGAGGATCCGACACGCACCCAACAACATTTTTGAAGAGTCCGAGTAACATAATAGAAAACTCATAGAATCCAAAGTTCAGAATAAAGAAAACGGAATTGAAATGGGGAAGAAAAAAAAAAGCAAAAGGAATACTATTTTCAATGTGATCGCAGATATTTCCTGTTCAGCTAATAGCTCTAGACTCCCAGGACATCCATCCTTTCAATTTGAATGCCAAGACTGAAGTCAGATCTCTTCTTATTCCATTAGTGATTGTTCTTTTTTTGTTTTACTTTTTGATAAGTTCTATCTGCGATTGTTCGTAAAGCTCAAAGAACACAAATAATAAGAATCATTCTGATAACATAAACAAACTAAAGCCATTATATTTTTATGCATGTTACCGGGATAAGCAGTTGCAGACTACTTGACACGGCCAATCTTTCTACCAGTACTTGTACGAGATCACTCTTTGCCAGTATTGTAGTTGCAACATTTGAAAGGGCAGTGAGATACACAACAACCCATGCTACTTCAGTGGCCAGCTCATCATCTCTGGATGTGCCCAGCAAATTAGTTACAAAAGACATTGCAGAAAGATATAGCATAATTTGAATATCTATTTGACGTAAACGGGCAAGTCCTTCTCTTTTCAAGTTCCGTAGATATTATCATGTAATATGTAAATGACTTAATCTAATTGCTCATCTTTGCAAGTTCAGTGCCAATGAAATATTATAAATGTTGATTACATTTTATAACTTCAAAGAAGTATTGACTTCATTTTTTGTTTATAAACTTAAACAAGTGTTTATATGCATCATGCATGCAATAAAATTTATTCTCTTTGGATAAAAATTTGATGATTAACATGGGATATACATGCACTGCATTTACCCAATAAGTAGTGTGACTAAATATAACAACACAGAGATGAATCTTCCACCAACTACCGCACATAACATTTGAAAAAAAAGGGGAATATAAAAGAAAAGAACCCATTCAATTTAGAGAATTTTCTCACCTTTAGATGAGACTTTCCTTGTTAAAATACAATCACAACCATTTATGTAAGACATATATGTTTTCTACTTCTGTTCATAATCACATTACAAATACATGAATGAAAGATCATCTCTGTGAAGGTTTAATATTTCACCAGAAATTGATGTTGAACATCAAATGCTACACTAGCGCCTCAAGCAAGCTTACCCACACAATGCTCTTTATTGCGTATGCTTATTTAGATGAAATCATGAAATTAATTCACACTGCAAATGATGTGTGTATGAAAAAGCATTCACACATCCCCCAATATCTCAAGCTAAGCATGAGAAATTAAATTTGATTTTCTTGTCTTGCTTTATGAAGCCGAGGGTCTTCCGGAAACAGCCTCCCTGCCTTCTTGAAGGTAGGGGTAAGGTCTGCGTATACACTACCCTCCCCAAACTCCACTTGTGGGATTACACTGGGTTTGTTGTTGTTGTTGTTGTCTTGCTTTATGAAGACTTCACACTCTTATTTAAAATCAGATGTTGTTCAAAGCTCTTGTAGTTTAACAAATGTGCAACTTATGAAACATCCTTTTGACATGTACCACCAGCTACTTTTTAGAACAGCATTAATCTTTTATATATATATATATATATATACACACACACACACATATAAACCAATTACGTGGCATGAAGTACGCACTCAGAAATGCTGCCTTCACTAACACTAACTGCCAGATGAAGGATGATGTCCATAAACTAAGTGTCATGAAAGACTTGAGAACAATGTCAGTGTGATGACCTGGAAATAGCTTACCCTTTCTTTAAATGTCGAATAATTCCATCAAGTACCCCATCAATTTTTATCAACTCTGTCGCAGCTTTAGGATCTGGCCCCTACACAGAGAAAATGATCTTATATTTCAAAAAAAAAAAAAATCAGAACAAACATACAATCAAAAGTGAAAAAAGTAGCAGTAAACCAATTCTTTAGCAGATTGCCAAATAGAGTTATTAGCATAAAGCAAGGCAATTTGCTTTTAGTTGTCACCTAAAGATGATTTGTGCTGATGGTACAGACAGCTATCAAATATTTTTTTGCTAGTCAGACAATTGCAATTCTGCAGAATAAGGAGAGAAACTTCATTCTAGAACCTTGATTAGGTTTGATAATGCCCAAGCAGCTGTTCTCACAGTTGACCTCTTGTTAGGCAGCATCATCCTTGCAAGAGCTTGTAAGGCTCCTTGTAATAGGAGCACATTTCTCAGCTCCTCACCTTCACCAGCAACATTTCCCAATGCCCATGCACACTGCTCCGCTACATGCAAGGAACTCTTTTCTACATATTAAACAAAGCAAAACAATAAATAATTAATCAAATGTATCTTAACAAGATAATATCTGACCTAATAAGTTACAATTAAAAATAAAGGTTAAATGAAAAAGTAACTGGATGGCAAACAAAAATCTAACTATATAGAAAAAACAGCGGAAAAAGAATCTGAGCATCTAACCGAGAACCTTAAGCGTGTTGGAGTGGCCTAAGACTTTTATAAATTCCTTTGGATGTCCTTGTATACCCTATGTGGACTTTATATATGTCAACACACTAACATGTATAACCCAATTCTAAAGTTCACACCTGGACTTCAATATGGACTTACTGGTGTGCGAACAGACTTACAATAGCTTGGCGCTGCTACCTACTGAAAGAATCTTAATAAAACAAAAAAGGGCAACTCGGTGCACAAAGCATCTCGCGCTCACGCATGGTTCGAGGAAGGGCCGCACCCCAAGGAAGTGTAACGTAGGCAGCCTACCCTGGATAAATCTGAATATCCAACCCAAAACTTTAAAAGCAAGAGTGAAGCAGTTCAAGACCTTTATAAAACTGTTTGGATGCCCTTATATACCCGATATGGGACTTTGAATATCCTAAAACACAAATGATGAGAAACTAAAAACTTCAAATGTCAAGAGAGCAAAACATTCAAGATTTGCTGCAAATTGGTTAAAGTCAAACTCAATCTGGGGCTATGCTAAGACAAATGCAATTGAAGTTTAGAAAGCGAAGAAATGATAGATATCTAATAACGCAGATTAAGAAGTTTTGGGAACAAAGAAAGAAAAGATAATGGAGTTATTAGTAAACAAAGATTTTGAACGGGAAGAGGAAGAAGAAGAAGACGAGAAATGTAACTTCAAACGTCAAGAGAGCAAAACATTCAAGATTTGCTGCAAATTGGTTAAAGTCAAACTCAATCTGGGGCTATGCTAAGACAAATGCAATTGAAGTTTAGAAAGCGAAGAAATGATAGATATCTAATAACGCAGATTAAGAAGTTTTGGGAACAAAGAAAGAAAAGATAATGGAGTTATTAGTAAACAAAGATTTTGAACGGGAAGAGGAAGAAGAAGACGAGAAATGTAAGAATGAAGAGGAAGATGATCTTACGTTCTTAACCATCACTGATGAGGAATATGATGACGTTCCAATAGTGATTTTCTTATTGTTTTAGGACTTATAGAATTGGAAACATGAAAGTTCGGTTTTTATTATAATTGTTTTACCTAAGGGTTATGCGTCACTTTTCCTTTTATATTGTGATAAGAGCATATTTAGTACTGTATTTGCATTTATAACAATTTTATTTACTTAAATGTGCAATGTGATTCTTAAATTTTTAATGAGCATCTGGGTTCTCGCTTCTAGCCGTAGGTCCTTTGTCGCTTTCTTGCGCTTTTGGCTTTTAATAAGACTAGCAAATTCTAATTCCACTTGACAGTGACCTATAGTGTTGGTTGAGTATTGATTCTAATTAGGAGGTAAATCGGTTCTTCCTTTTTAATGCCTACTTAACTCAATTTGAGGTCTCACTTCTATCTTTTATTGCTTTCCTTATTTTAATTGTGAAATTCCGTATCATTGTCGTCATCATTTGGCTCTGAATCTTCAATTTGTTCCTGCACAAGGGGAGGCTTTAAATGACCTCGGTCTATATTGGAGACTTGTTCACAGCATCTACTGCCTCAACATCATACAACTTGACATCTCATTCGCCGTTAGCGTAGTTAGCCACTCTGTCAACTTCTTATAATAGTCATGGGAATGCATTAATCTGCATTCTCAGGTATATCAAGGAATCTCTGTGACAAGGACTATTTTATGAAAACGATGGACATGTATAATTTGATGGGTATTCTACTGCAGGCTAGGCAAACTCTCCCTCGGATAGACAAGTGGCCTCGGGAATTGAATCTTAATTGGAGGTCATTGAGTCTCTTGAAAAGTAAAAGCCAAAGATGTAAAGACAAGACCAAGCGTGGATACAGTATTGGGCCATGTCCTTAACCACATGTGAGCAAATAACATAAAAGTTGTTTCTTCAGGAACTAAAATTTAAAGGAAGAGGGATACAATTAAGCTGCACTACAATATTGTTTCAAATCCCATTTTTTATGGAAGATATAGAAATAGATTTTTGGCAAAAGATTGAGTCAAAGATATATTGCAATGAGTCATCAATACAGTTGGCCAACTAGAATTCTTACAAAATCTCACGGCCATTAAATTGACTGCATCTTCTAAAACAAGTTATTTGTCAAAATTATACAGCAATCTTTGTAATTGTGTCAAGGATTTGTCAAAATCTTCAGATAGCTAAGATTAGGTAGATAGTATCATTTACTAAATAAGAAGATTTTATGATACAAGCTTTCCTAATTTAGACCATTTATAAAAACATTATGTATACCCCAAAATGGAAAGGGGAAAATCAAGCCGAACATTCCCAAAACCTCCTGCCCTCTTTTTTTGCTTCTCCTCGGCTATTAGGAAAACAAACTAATCCTAATACAATATTATTTTTATAACCGAGAAATCCCTAAGGACCGTGCACGATTCGAAACTCAAATGGATAATGGGCCTACCCTCCACCCTTCTACGCTTAAATATCAGGCGTCTGTGGCCGGGTTCTAACCCGTGACATGCACCTAACCCAGATATCACAATCTACGCTCTTACCATTAAACCAAAGAACTTGAGGCCATCCTAAGACAATATTTTAAACAACATGGCTTCAAGGTAGTGTCACTAAGAAGAGTAGAATTATGTCCAAACGAGCAGTATAACTAAAGGACGAAAATATTGTATACTTAGTTATTCTAAATAATGAAGAGAATCTTTTCTTGATGACCACATATCCAAGATTCATGATAATATTGCCCACTTAACATCAAAAGAACAACAAAATAGAATCCAGACTTCCTCATATAGAGCACAGTTAGAAGAGATAAAAATCGCAGGAACTTATGAGCTGTCACATGTTTATTTCCTTAATAAGGAGCAGACTTTAAGATCAGAAACAAAGTAGAGATGGTAGTTGCGAGTGTTCTAGAAAGAAGAAGACCCCTCCTTCCCTCGAACAACTAAACAACTCACACGTAACATTGTTTAATACTTTCTGTATCTTATGTACTACAAACTTGAGGCTGGATATGTAATTCCATAGTACAACTGAAAAGTATACTTGAAAATCACGCTGAAGATAGAGAGGCTTCCACCAACCTCCTAGATGAGCAACAAGCAATGGTAATGCAGGCAATAAAGCTTTGGTTTCGTCAGGCTTTCCAGCAGCAATATTAGTAAGGCACCAAGCAGCCTCAAGCAACTACAGCAAGACAATGACCCAGGAAAGAAATCAGAATATAGGTCTCAAGTCATTGAAACTTTTTCCATTTACATTTAAAAATAAAAATGAAAGCCATTATAAATCGCTTTGGTTACCGAGCATGAGATAGAGAAATTTCCATATGCATTTTTTCTATAATGATTCCGTAACATGTGTACAACTAGTTACGAGAAGCTGTATTACTCTGTGGAATCAAGCCAACAAGAATTTAATCAAATAAAAGTAAGAATCTTCCATCCAGCACAGAGCACCTCCATAACAAAGCCAAAAGTATAGGTTACTCTAATACCAGTATGCTAGGTTTCATATCAAAGGTAAGCTCAAAACTCCTTATATTGACAGCCCATAAACGATCTTAATAAATTCCTTTACCTGTTCATCTGGAGAGCCAAATGAAAGACACTGAATAAGAAGAGGTATAGCGCCAGCCTGTAGTGCAACTTCAACAGGAGGGAATTCCGACTTAGAGAGAAAGCGTCTCAGCTCACGAAGAGCATTCACCCTTTTCTGTGTTTCCCCTTTACCCCTAGCAATTGTAAGACTTGACGCAATCAGTAATTTAAAGGAAAAACATATGGCATGATGGATTGCCAAATGTAATGCTTTCTGGTGAATCATCAACGAAGAATACATCAGAAATCATTTATAATGACCCCCTCCACTGGCTAGGGGGAGTTTCAAAGATCAACGGCAAGGCAAGCTTTGAAAGGACAATGCAATCCATATACTAAAATACTACTACAATAACAAAAATTATGCCACTAACCCAAACTAAGGTGCGGGCAATTATATGAATCCTCTGCATCCACTCCGTTCTATTTGGATTTCTTTCTTTCTAATACTCAACAGCTTATCTTTTGGAACAAATTTTAGGAGTTCCCTGTTGTTTCAGACTTATTCCTATGAATTGCTAAACTATAAATACACCAAAAAAATTATATGAATGTTGGGCCATATGTATTACGAATGCCAGGCCTTATGTTATAGGTCTCGATGCCCAACATATCTACAAGATGAATGTTGTAAGATTATAGATGATAAGATCTGGATGTGCAGTTATACAAGATTAGTCGGGAGCAGAAACGATCACATCCAATATAAGTTACGGATAGCAAACAACATGGATAAAACGAAGGAAGGTTGTCTGAGATGGTTTGGTCATATCCTACATAGACCTCCAAATATACCAGTCTGCAGGTGCAATATCATGATGATTGAAGGTGTTTAAAGAGAAAGGGTTAGACCTAAAAATCACAGAGAGGGAAGTTAATCTAAAAGACATACAATCTCATAAAATCCATGCACGCTTAGCATAGAACAGAACATGATAGAAACAAAATAAGGTGATAACGACTAGTTGAAATTAAGGCTTAATTGTGTTGGTACACTTAATTAGATCCGGTGTTGATAAACTAAGGCAAATACACCTACATCTACTGTGTACAGTATGTGTGAATCCTTCCGTTAAGACGATGGCCCAACATAATTATTAACTCTCACTTCTAACTAGTGAGAACGATAAAAGGAAAAGAGAGCTTGCATACATGGATGTTGTGACAGATTTGATAGGTGCGAGAACCGAGTCATTACGAGATAACCGAAACTTAAGAGTTAAGATAGAAAACAAAATGAAACAAAGAACCCACTGTCCACAGCAAAAACTTTTCATCCACAGCAAAATAAAAAGTATTCTACATACTGATAGGCAACAGAACGCTTTAATTCATCCACAGCTGATGAAGTCCGAGCCTCCAATATTGATTGCTCTTCTTCAATCATCATATCATCATCATCAAGAGAGGCATCATCAGAATCACCACTAACTCCCACTCTACATAGACGCTTTGTCCGCATGAGCGCTTCTCTTCTTTCCTTCCCCACCGTAACAGCATGTTGCCGTCTCTTCTGTGCTGCAGCATTGCCAACTGAAATAACACATGGACACTTATTCAAGTAGAAAAAAGGAAAGATAACATAAATAAGACAGTCTTTCAGCACATAAACATGAGCAAAATCAAAGCTTGCTGTAAATTTTCTCACTGTTATCATATTAGAATAACATTAACCCTTACTTGTCACAATACATTTTCTGTTCCAAGGCAACAATAAATCTACTATTAAAACTTTAACAATGAGGAGAACTGAATAAAATTAAGTAGGACAAACTAATGCATTTCATTATTTAACTAATTGCTTCACTTTTCTTGAGCAAATAAAGAAAAAATAGGTCTTTGCATTTGAGACTGCTAAAACAAAACTCCAAAAAGATTACATCTTTTCTACTTTTGATCAAGAAAAAAATAGTCTTTTCTTCGAGAGAAAATAATGTAGAAAAAAGCACAGCAAAATAGAAAGGAAAAAAGAAGGAGAGGACATGCCTGAGGTCTTGATAGGGTCTCTTTTGTGAGAAATCAAACCTTCATCTGCCATTGTTTTAACTACCCAACAAAGCTTTTCGAATTGGGATTCTGTGAATAGCAGATGATAAGTTTAAGGGGTTGGGGCCAGTTTGAATTAAACGAGAAAAAATAGGGTTCTACAATTGTTCTATTTCGCGCCCTCCAAGTACCAAAATGTCCTGGTTTTCAGAAAGAATAAAATTTCTTGCACTCAATTTGACGATGAATTTTAGCAGATTTTTGTTTTTTTGGGGGGGAAATTGTGTATTACTGCATTTAGGGTGCACTTTTCGTAATGCGTTTTCTTTTTTCTTTTCTTTTCAGTAGTTTTTGTCTTATTCTCACAAATTTTCTTTTGCCCGAAAAGATTCTGATATAGACAAAATTACGTTGTATCATATTCACTCTTTCTTTTTCGCTTTTTACTTGGGAGTAATAATTTTGTCTGAGTTGGCTATTCTGTTTTTTTCCCTCTTGGATTATTGGTACATCACAAATAACGTGGCAAAAATAATCACTACACTTAAAATATTTAATTTTTTAGTCAATATACATATATCTATAACAAAGATAATGGTGGTTTAATAGAAAAGATTAAAAAGATAATGAGCACATAAGATCAATATTATGTTTGGTTGGGGATTTGAATAAATGATTCATGTATTATTTAACACATCATTTAATTGGGCGTATTAAAAAAGAGTACAGGGGAGGAGATCCCCTCCAGTGAATTTTGGTCAAATATGTTTGTATACGGGTAAAATCAGTCTCGTAATATATTTTGGTCTCCGACATGATAAGTTAAGCTCGAGATATGATAACAGGGGAGCTTGGACCGAGCTAGAGATCTCATTAATTTGGAGTCCGGACCGTAATGCCCGCCCTCGAGGATATCGGGGTCCTGATTCGGGATCGGTCCTAACCTTGATTAACTTCAAAGAACGTTGTCAGGTAGTCAAGCTCGGCCTACAAAAGGTCGTGATACCCGTGGCCGACCGAATATCACGGCGGAGATCTCGACACATATCGATAAGAGATCGGGAATCAGTTAATTAGAGGATTTTTACCTTTTATAGAGTTGTACTTAATATAGGATTTCCCTACTGTATAAAATGGGTCTGATTATTTATAAAAGACACGGTAACACACACTTCAAGGCAATATATTATTCTTTTCTCTGCAATTAGCTACATTTCTTGTTCATTAGTGTTGATCGGTGAGCCCGGATCGAGGTCGATTATTCTACTAAGATTGGAATTAACTCACTCGTGTGGTTTGAATTATTTTTGCCTTTCTTTATTTGTTATTTATTTCATCAATTGCTTTGTATAGAATTAAATCATGTATACTTAAAATCACTTACAAATTTAATTGTTATCCGATTTTGAGGGTAAATAGTTTGGCGCTCACTGTGGGGCTAAGGATAATAGTCGCTATTTGATACAAACTTCTATAACACACTTTATTTTACACTTGTTCTTTGAAGTGCCTCTGACTTCAGGCCAAAATCTAAAATGTCGAACTCCCAGTCAGCCCCTCTAAACGTTGACGCCGAATCCGGCCACCACGGCGAAAACGACAACTTAGCACCCAGAAACGAGGTGCCCCAGCCGATCTCGGTGGAGCCCCAGCCGCATACCCGATCGATGTTAGCTAGCATGTGGCCATCAATACAAATTTGCCCACTGACTCCGAGACAACATCCACAGAGATGATCGGTTGCACAAAGCACACACGACAGCGAAGATGGTGGGATCAACTTGTGGGTGATCTTTGAAATGTTACAGGCTCAACAGGCAGCGATATCCCAACACTAGAACTAGAGTCGCGCGCCAAGCAGGATTGAGCCCGAACCGTCCCGGGAAGTCGTCCACAGAAATGAACCGACCCCGGAGAGGCCGAATGAAAAGGAGTCGGGAACCAACCCCGAGATCATGAAGATACTCGAAGAACTAACGAAACAGAGAGAATCGGGGGAGAAGAAAATCGAAGCCAATGACAAGAAGGTGGAAACCTAGAATTCTAGGGTTGATCAAATCCCAGGAGCACCACCGATATTGAAGGGCCTGGACTCCAAGAAGTTTGTTCAGAAACCTTTTCCTCTAAGTGTTGCTCCAAAGCTGATTCCTAATAAGTTTCGCATGCCTGAGATTCCTAAGTACAACGGGACGACCGATCCGAACGAGCACGTGACTTTCTACATATGTGTCATCAAAGGGAATGATTTGGAGGATGATGAAATCGAGTCTGTCTTGCTGAAAAAGTTCGGGGAGACTCTGTCCAAGGGAGCCATGATATGATACCATAACCTACTTCCTAATTCTATTGACTCGTTTGCTATGCTTACAGATCCTTTGTAAATGCACATGCTGGAGCTATCAAGGTCGAGAACAGGAAGTCATACCTCTTCAAAGTAAAACAAAGGGATAATGAAATGCTCAGAGAGTTTGTGCCTCGATTTCAATGGAGAGAATAGACTTACCCTGGTTGTGGACGATTGGGTCATTCAAGCTTTCACCCAGGGACTCAATGTTCGAAGCTCGGTGGCTTCACAACAGTTGAAATAAAATATGATAGAATATGGTTGTTATTTAGGCCGACGTGCACAACCGGTATCAATCAAAAATCACAGCCGAAGATGATCAACTTGGGGCCCCTTCAGGGTCCGTCTATCCCGACAGAGCCTTCGATAAAGCCAAGAGAAACATTGATTGTGAATCGAGATCAAGCAGGGATCATTATCAACCGTACAATGGGGATCGAAGAGGTAACAGATCAGGGAGAAACCCCGTAAGGAGTGAAAGGATAAGTGATCGAGGACAAAGAAATCGGGACTCATGAGCAAGAACGGTTTCAAAAGGCCTATCAGGTCTAAGGAAGCCCCGAGATTATCAGAATACAAATTTAATGTCGATCCTGACGCCATTGTATCACGCTTTGGGCAAGCCAGAGCAAGACTTCTCTGTGGGAATACCCTGAACCTAGCTCTATCTTTCATCGGATGCATCAAGGACACCAAATAGCCTCGACCTCTACAATATGATCCACCCCAAAGGGATCCTAACCAGATGTGAAAATATCATGGCACTTACAGCCACAGAACAGAGGATTGCCGATAGTTGAGAGAGGAAGTAGCCTGGTTATTCAACAACGGGCATCTTCGAGAATTCCTGAGCGACCGAGCCAAGAATCATTTCGGAATAGGGATTCTAATAAACAGGACGAGCAAGAAGAACCTCAACACGATCATCGGTGGGTTCTATGTCCCTCAGGGGTTGATGTTGAAACGCACCAAAGTATCCATCACGAGGGAAAAACGGACTCAAGATTACATGCCAGAAGGAACCTTGTCTTTCAACGACGAGGACGTGGAAGGGATCCTGCAGCCCCACAATGATGCACTGGTAATATATGTACTCATAAATAAATTTAGATTTAAGCTTATGTTAATTGATCCAGGTAGCTCGGCCAACATCATACGATCGAGGGTCATAGAGCAGCTAGGTCTACAAGATCAAATTGTGCCTGCAGTTTGAGTTCTAAAGAGATTCAACGTGGCGTGTGAATAAGAGGGATATAACATTATAGGTGAATACCGCGGGACCATCTAGGAAGCCAAGTTTTATGTGATCGAAGGAGACATGAGGTACAACACTTTGTTCGGGAGGCCATGGATCCACAACATGAGGGTTTTGCCCTCGACTCTGCACCAAGTGTTAAAATTCCTAAACCATGAGGGATTAAAACAATCTACGGAGAATAGCCAGCCACAAAGGAGATGTTTGCGTTCGAAGAGGCAATTTTGATATCTGCACTTGCAACGACAAAAGGGCCAAGTTCGGTCACAAAGCAAGAAGCTAAATAGCAATTACCGACACCAGCCCTGACTTAACTGGAGAAGCAGGACGATAATTACGGGGTTCCTAGGTCTTTTATAGCCCCTGATGATTCTGACGCCACTAAATCGACGGTCGAGGAGCTTGAACATGTCATATTAATCGAGCATCAACCCCATCAAAAGGTATACCGGGCACGGGGTTGAGTCCCAAGCTCAGGAAAAAACTCATTTAATTTCTTATAGCTAACATAGATTGTTTCGCTTGATCCCATCTTGATATGGCAGGAACCCCGCCAGAAATAACCACTCACAAGCTGAGCCTGGACCCGAATTTTCGTTCGGTCAAACAGAAAAGGAGGCCTCAATACGAAGTCAAGCATGCATTCATCAAAGACGAGGTATCTAAACTCCTTAAAATGGGGTCCATTCGGGAGGTAAAATACCCGGATTGGTTAGCAAACGTAGTGGTAGTCCCCAAGAAGGGGAATAAAATAAGAATGTGTGTAGACTATAAATATTTGAATAAGGCATGCCCCAAAGACTCTTTCCCTCTGCCCAACATAGATCACATGATCGATGCGACGGCCGGTCACGAGATCCTCAGTTTTCTCGACGCCTATTCCAGGTACAACCAAATTCGGATGGACTCGAATGATCAGGGAAAAACATCCTTCATCACTAAGTACGGTACCTACTGTTATAACGTAATTCCATTCGGGCTAAAAAATTCCAGTGCCACTTATCAACGCTTAGTAAATTATATGTTCGAAGAACAAATAGGAAAGTCAATGAAGGTTTACATTGATGACATGTTACTTAAGTCCCTGCGAGCAGAGGGCCATTTGAAACATTTACAGGAAACCTTCAACATATTGAAAAGGTACAATATGAAGCTGAACCCGGAAAAATTCACGCTCGGAGTTGGTCCGGGAAATTTCTCGGATTCATGGTGTCTAACCGTGGGATCGAGATCAACCCTGACAAAATCAAGGCCATAGAAAACATTACTGTAGTGGACAATGTCAAGGTAGTACAGAGGTCAACCGGACGCATAACCGCTTTGGGTCAATTCATTTCGAGATCCTCTGACAAAAGCCACCAATTCTTCTCGCTGTTGAAAAAGAAAAATAGCTTCGCATGGACTCCGGAGTGCCAACAAGCCTTGGAGGAACTCAAGTGGTACCTCTCGAGCCCGTATCTGCTTCACACTCCGAAAGCAGGTGAACAACTGTACATGTACTTGGCAGTATCTGAAGTAGTGGTAAATGGAATCCTGGTCCAGGAGGAAGAAGCTATGAAATTACCAATCTATTATGTCAGCAAGACCCTAGGCGAGGCCGAAACCAGGTATCCTCACCTAGAGAAATTGGCGCTCGCTTTGCTAAGCGCCTCTAGAAAACTAAAAATGTACTTTCAATGCCACCATATGTATGTTGTAACTTCTTACCCGTTGAGAAACAAAATGCATAAACCCGAGCTCTCGGGACGATTGGCCAAAATGAGTCATCGAAATCAGCAGGTACGATATTGAATATTGGGTCTCATATTTTGGCGAATTTATGGTCGATTTTACAGCGGCCCTTATACCCGAGGTCGAAAGAGAGTTGCTGTTAAAATCAACGAATTCATCGGGATTCTGGGCCCTCTTTATAGATGGTGCCTCAAACGTAAAGGGGTCCGGACTTGACATTACATTGAAACTACCAACAAATAATATAGTTAAACAATCTATTAGGACTGTAAAATTCACTAACAACGAGGCCGAGTACGAGGCCATGATTGCAGGTCTCGAATTGGCCCAAAAGCTTGGGGGCAGAGGTGATCGAAGCTAAGTGTGATGCCTTCCTCGTGGTAAACCAAGTGAACGGGACATTTGAGGTTATAGAGGAATGAATGCAAAGCTACCTAGATAAACTGCAGGGAACGTTACATCGGTTCAAGGAATGGACTCTACAATATGGACATCGGAATCAAAACAGTGAGGCCGACGCTCCTGCTAACTTGGGATCGTCGTTCGATGATGATGAGTTTAACTCGGGGGCAGTCATACAACTCATGAGATCGGTAGTGGAAAAAGGACACACATAAATAAACTCAACAAGCCTAATGTCACACCCCAAAACTGGGTAGGCACCTGATGCCGTACTGGCCCGAGTGAACCACTCTGTAACTCTTTTTTTTATAACTAACATGGGACAACATGGCCACAACTCGTAATGTATAAAAATAAGTGGACAAATATTGTATCAATGAACCATCGTTCTTAAAACATAAATACATATGGGCCATCAAGGCCTCTGATATACTATACAAAATGAACACAAAGACTCTAAGAATATTTGACATAAAATAGGATAGGGTACCGGCCTATCCATAAGTCTGTAGCAAAACTCTGACACGATGACTTATAGACTCGGCTACACTCCGAATGAGGTGGAGTCTTACCGATCCTTCATTAAATGCTAACATCATCTGCTATAAGGGCTCGTCAAACTGATTATTTATACCTGCATGCATAAATTCAGCGTCCCCAATAAAATAATGTCAGTACGAATAATGTACCGAGTATGTAAGGCATGTAAATCAGTATATAAAGGACATGAAAGAAACATAGAGTAAAGGACTCGACCTGGAAGTCTGGATAGCAATGTAAATCACAAAGTATTTATAATGTCATGCATATACGTATAAATGTCATGTAATGCATAGGTCAATATGTATATAACATCATCAAGAAACTTTGAGGGAATCCCATTATATCATCTCGGCCACTGTGGGCAAAATCATCAATGTATTCTAGCTGATCATGTGGTGGTGCATATATAACACTGTAACCTTTTTCCATACCCCATATACATATAATATACGCGTATATAACGCCATTTGGTCATAGGTCAATATACATGTATAAATGGATGCAATGCATAATAAAGTGAGTCGAGAAAATCTCTCAAAATTCATGAGACCCATGAAAGACAATATTATAGTAGGACACTGTCTCTCCCCCCCCCCTCCCTTTCTCCCTCACCTTTCAGATCGGTCAGGGTATTCGACATTATTGGGACAACTCATTTCCTTTTGGGAAAGAGGTAAGGAATTGAAGAGTCGCCACCTAACGAATTAAGGTGTGTTAGGGCACCTACTAAGGGTCATTTACAAAAACAGATTGGATAACCAGAGATAGGGTAAGGGATTGAAATTACTTCAAGGGGAAGGTGTTAGGCACCCCTCGAAGTCCACAACTGTGGTTCCCGGCCAAACAAGCTTTGTGAATTTTAAAACAGGTAGCACATAAGTAAACAAATAAAGGTTTTTTGAGAAGATTCGCAGTCTAAGCACACATATGTGCTAAAGTTTAAAAGATTTAGAGTATAGGCACACATATAAGGTTTTGAAAGAGTTATGATCTAAACACACATATGTAAGGGATATGGGGTCCTAGGTTGTTTATCCTATAGGATCACATCAGTACCATGCCCGGTAATCACTCATCAAAAGAGGGGCTACACGTGGCATTAACGCACCATCTATCATATCCATATCTACCCTTCCCTACCCCTTAGCGGTTATTAAGCGAGTTTATTTAACGACCTGTATGCGTGTTGTTACCCGTCCCTCCTTAATGGTCCTAGAGGAGATTAGGATTTCTAATTAAAGGCAGTTATAAACAGACCCCTAAGGTTGAAAGGAGAAAATACTAGGCGACAGGCAAGTACAGATAGGACTTTAACAGATAAAGGCGGGAAAAACATTTAA
Source organism: Nicotiana knightiana (assembly GCA_005239525.1). Taxonomy (NCBI): domain Eukaryota; kingdom Viridiplantae; phylum Streptophyta; class Magnoliopsida; order Solanales; family Solanaceae; genus Nicotiana; species Nicotiana knightiana. The sequence continues at coordinate 24,265 of ML429715.1, forward strand.
GAGGCTCAAATTTACCTCCACAGATAATACACGTAAATAGCACGACTCAAACAAAAATAAGAGCAGTATTATTAGACAGGATCCTAAAACATGATGTCTAAGTGAATATCAAAACACAGAAGATATGCAGTTTTATTTTATAAACCCAGAAGTAGGGGCCCTAATCAGTTTGCCTACTAATTTTAAGCCTGTTAACCATTAAGCAGTAAACACAAAAGAAATATTTTCCAGTTTTAAAAAGGTTGGTTACCTAAGGCTTGCCTAGGCGTGGGGGAATGCACAATAGTTACCAGAATTATTAAAACAGTTTAGAAGTTGTTTTACCTAAAGCATGTTGTTCTAAGTATTGCAAAGACACAAGGGTTGTTACTAGTTTTACTAACACATGATAATCATATGTGAGACTGTCTCATGTCCCTTTTTCATGCATCAATAGTTTAGCTAGGTATGACTTAGTGAGATCCTAAAACAGGGTATCTAGTATGAACATCATAAGATGCAGAATGATTTATATGCAAAATTCCTAAAAAAAAACATGATTTCTAGATGCACAGAAAGTTACAACATGATTTCAGAATATGCAGTAGCAACAACTTTCATGTTAATGTTGTTATTTAGCCTAGAAGCAGGATTTCTAAGTGATGAAAATAATGTCAAATGAGATGCTGAAACAGTAAACTTAAGAACATGATATCTAATGCATGACATGCTTAGAATGTATTGGTCCTAAACATGGATTCTAATGCGCACATAGAAATGTAAGCCTAAGGCATGGTTTCTACCCCACTGATATCGACAACAGACATGGCTACCCCCCTCCTTTTCACTATCAATCCCCAATAATCGTTTACAACAATTATTACAAACCAATGTGAATGAATTACATAAGTAGATAAATAAAAATAATAAATTAGACTATAGGGAGCCTGAAAACAGGCCCAGATTCTCAGAACCTCAAATGCCCAAATGTTTCATAGCCTTTCTCATATCCCGGTATGTTAGAGTTCCGTAAGGACCTCAAGGGATCCCGGACAGTGCTCACACCCAGATTTCACAACCATAATTGAGTAAGTGTAGTGTGGAAGAGCCAGCTCTAATGCATCAGAGTTCAGAGGGATCTCATAGGGATCCCTAAGCAGTCACACATTAGAGGGGTAGAACTTAAGGACATAAGAGTAGAGTGGAGTGCTTGATATAGTTTTGAAAAGGTTTTAGTAAGAAAACAGTGTTAAAAGAGACTTGCTTGAAACAGTTTTGTGAAATAAAGAGGGAGTCATTCAGTAAAATAACTTTTGAAAAGAGAGAGTTATATAATTAAACAACAGCATATCAAACATAGATCCAAAACCAAACTCAGCAATACTTAAAGAACACATAACCAAAACAGGAAGAACAAAACCTACACACTAGGGTGATGGGGACTGGGGACACATAGAGCACATGTAGTACACACATAGTTACAGGAGCATGAAAATTCTTATAGGGGTTTAGGGAATCAGCATATCATGAATCTCAGAACCAACACAGGATCAGACAACTTAGGATAACTAACTGCTTTGCACAAAAATGTTCATGATAGAAATGAGGGAAAACATAAGTAAGGCAGAGTCACATTGAGGTATACTACAAAGGGGTTTCATAAGCAGGCTGATCCTAAGGGATTAGACATATTCAGAAGCATGCTGATAAAGCAGTAAAGTAGACATATTAGTTGCAGGTTGAACAACAAAATCATTGATAGAAACATATTAGAAGCATGATAAACTGGAGCAGTAAAAGAAGCATATTGGTTTGGGACTTGAATTGAAATCAGAACATACCAGTAAAGAAGACAGTAAACACAAAAGTGAAGGGACATGAGAGCACAATAGTTAGCCTTGGATTGCAGCCGGCTAACTCAGAATAATAGTAAGTAACACAGAAAGAGAGCAGAAAGTTTTGAGTGTGTGTGAGAGAGATAGAGCTTTTTGAACCAATGTGCTCGTGTGTTCTGAGTGATTTGTGTGTGAGAGAGGTAAGAATAGGAGTGCATATATAGTAGCTTAGGAGTAAAACAAAAAATAAGGTAAGAGAAACAGAAATCAATCAATCAGGCAATCATAAGATTTAATCACGTGAAGGAGTTCAGAATAGACTCCTTCAATTAAGGGCAATTAGCCAAACGGTAATACAGGGGTTAATTAAGGCAAGAAGTTCAAACCAAATAACGGAGTTCAGAACAGAATAATCAGAGGTCTAATTAAGGAAAGAATCATGTAAAGGGATCAGTAAGGACCCACAAATATACGGGCAACCAAATAAGGCAGGGATGACTAATTAAGATAGTAAACAAGGAAACAAACAAGACTTATGCATACAAATCTCTAACAGAGCAAATCAATCAGCCAAAGCTTCAAAGTAATACTGATTTCTGGAAGAGAATATCAACTCCCGTAAAATAGAAAATAGGCTAAGTAAAACTTCACAAAATGTAGAAATTAGCTGGAAAACAGATGCAAACCCTAATAGAGATTAATTAGGGGAAAAAATCACAGAATAATGGATTCGACAAAAGAACAGTATCTAAGTCCAAGAAATAGAGCAAAGTTAGAAAAATCCAGAGTATCACAAAAAATCCACTAGGTTTAAGTGCACAAATCAGTCATAAAGATGAGGGAGAATCGATTTAAGCACTTAGAAGTCAGAAAGACATTTGAAAGACAACTCGTAATGAACCCTAGTTTTAGGGAAAATCAGAATAATCACTTAAAACCAGAAGTTTTTCCAAAGAAATCATGTAATAATGCTTGATTCATCTCAGATCTATACAGATCTGGAGAGGATCGAAAATAATATGCTAGGTTTTTTAGAAAACATGCCAGAGATGAGAATATAGGTTTAGAAAGCATATAGTTGTAATGAAACAAGGCGAGATTCTTACTTACAAACGAAAAGTGGCCTGAGACAGGCCAACGAACATAGACTCAAACCAGAACCGGTCGGAATCCTTTGAAACACTTTCAAGGATTCATAAAATTGAATATCCATGGAGCGTAGAAGGAGAGGATTGGCCGGAGAATGCATAGAAACATCACAAGATGGAGTTTATGCCGGTGACGCCGCTTGAGAGCTAGGGTTTGGTTGAGAGGATTTGAGAGAGAAGGGGAAGGGGTGATAGCGGGTGAGGTAAAGAAATGAAAAGGGTTTT